>CARXXK010000001.1:16836102-16941124 GCA_949089665.1 Macrosiphum euphorbiae | reverse complement strand
TGGCCGAGTCGAGGACACTATATGCATTACTCATTCGGTTTTTCACAGTTCGCAATCGGATAATCCGTGAAACCATATCAGAATATTCGATAGGTAGATAAAATTAGTGTGTGTGTGTGAATAATGGCAGGTACAATAATGTAATTTTATCTATATACCCAGTGTGGGTAATACCCACTGACGAACGTTTCACAACATAAATATGATTTTAGTGCTCGTAACGAGCTGTAATATTTTATAAAATACTTTATCATAATATTTTGTAATATTACCTTTAAAACCAAATAATAATACCTACCTGACAGTTCTAAATGTACACATCATGAATAATAATATTTCCGATATCATAAAATGACTACAAAATCATTGAATAAAAATACCATACAGTGCTGGAGTACCATCAGCATAGTGCGCCATAGTATGTGTTTATATAATAATATAATTATTATAATATGTTTCAATCTTATTGTTTATACCTACGATTTATGATTAAAAAAGATATCGAAAAAATAATCAGACAAAGATTATCGGGGTGGTTCGACATGACGTGCACGTACTATATTTAAATCGAAACAAAAAATAATAATATATAAAACTTTTACGATACAACAACTACAGTCGTCCGACTCGTCCGTGTTTGACATTATGCGTCCAGCCCTCAAACAGGATAGTCGTACGTCCTAAGTCACGTCACTGAGATATTATTATAGTCGTAAGCCCAGGTCGGAAATAAACGTTTATTAGGTATGTACCTCGTACGTGGTATAATTTTATTATTATTATTATTATTATTATACAACATTACAATGTCATAATATTGTAATATTGTTATTGTGCGGAAAATTCGCCGCTGTACCTGTGACTGCCGTGGCGCGCGTATATCGCACGATTTGATTTACGGCGTCATACAACAAAATTAATTTCGCCCATTATATTATATTAATATAATACCGTTTTAACGCCGCCAATTATGAATATGTTTTGTAGGTACGTGCACTCGGCCTCGTGTGTGATTAATACCTCGTGAAATAATATTATCATCGTACGAACCGAGAGCATAATAACCACTATATAAAATTATAAATATCGCAAGGCTGTAGTGTTGTACAAAGCGTGGCAGCGTGGCATGGTATAAATATTGCCTTTATACGGTGATAATACGGAAGAGTCAATCTGTTTGTCAGAGAGACCATATTATTATGATTATTATTTTAGTTAGAGCTTTTAACATGAAATAAATCAATTAAGTCGTTATAATTTATGACCAATATCAATGGCGTGTGATGTACGGGAGTGACTTTTTGACTTTTAGAACGAAGCTATTGAGACGTCTGTTTTTAGGCTGACACACCCGCTACAAAATAGACTCGGTCGTTATTCTTAAATTTAATGGACGCACACTATTCTAGGACCCATTCGGGTATCCCTCTCAAACTGCCAGCACCCTACTTTTCGTACAAGTCGTAACCGGTATTCAAGTCGAAACAGGACCATGTTTCTTTGGTAGGACGGTAGGTACACAGAATCTGCAGGTGTTTGAAACTCAGCGTTTAGTTTAATAATAAGTCGAATAGATAATATGTCAGCAACCCGTTATACGCATGTCTGTGAAGTGTGCATTTCTCCAGCTGGTTGAGCGGTGGAGTGGTGGTGGTGGAATCTTCGGCGGCGGCGGCGGACGAATGAGAAACAGATAAAATGGTTACGTCACAGTACAAGGCTTGGTGGTGAGTGGACGCTCATTTTAAATCCACCATATTGCTGACATGCTTATATTTTAATTTATCATGGTTTCTATGCCGTTTACACAGTGGCTCATGAATATGAGGCTATGAATGATGATACATTTTAATTCTTTTTAAAAAAAATTAGGACATTTTAAATTACGAATGATAGTAATACTGGCGTACTGCACGGAAATTTTTTAGAAACTCTAATGTACCTATAATGTCTTATAACATTAGATACCTGCAAATTGTGCAGGTGTAATTAATGTATAGAATTCATTCAACGGTGTGGAAATATTTTATCAGCTATACGTACGGAAAGTGGAAACACAATAAATATTGATAATTTGAAGAGTATTGTTTGAAAACTACAAAGATGTTTGTTATGTTGTATCTGTCATGGTACTACTACTGCATTCCTGCAAGTGGGTGTAAAGTGTTATTACAAGGTGTGGATGTTATACAATTAACACCACTGTCACTACCACTCATACCTATGCAATATAAATTATAATAGTGATTCGTCGAAAATTATATTTTATATTTAACGAGCCGTTTTCCATTTTGATTCAGTTGAAATATATTATATAATACCAGTGAGAACCCCGTCAAAATCAGTTCATCCGTTTCGATGCCATTCCAGGTAAACAGAGAGTGAAATGTATCTGTGCGTGTTTCGTGCAATATAACAAATTCTAATCGTGTCAGTTCAAAAATCGCAGAGTATAAAACTTGAATAATTTGGATTTGTAAAATATATGCAAGATAAATAAATAGATTTAAATTTAAATATATAAAAGTATTTTATATATAAATATTGCAACATGTTTTTGTCATGTTTTTAGTCGACTATGTCCCTAAATATACACATTTTGTACCTACCCTACAACAAGCAACATAATATAAAATTGGCCCTGATAAATCAAGATTTTTCAAAATCCCAGCCACCTTTACAGTAATATACAATAACAAGGAAATATTTAAATTGATATTTTAATTTGATATATTATTATAAAAAATTATACACATATTCTATGACAGGTAATCAATATAATATAATACAAATATACTGTACACAAAATTATATCCATTCATAATAACTATTTTTTATTTTCTATAATCAATGGAAATTAGCTATATTTATAAAAATGAAGTGACAGACTGTATAGAAATTCGCTAGACTAAACCGGTGTGAAAAATAATGCACCGGGATGTTTGGACCATATCATTTACATGGTTCATTATCCCGGTGCGGGATAATGTGGGATAATTTTAAACCGGTTTAGTCTAGCGAATTTCTAGAAATAGACGATTATGTTGTTGTTTTAATTATAGTTTTTATAGTTTTTAAGAATAGTCATGGTTATGACTTATGAAGTAATTGTTGTTTTGACCAAACTGTATACTATGTATACCCACCAAAACTCAAACTTGAAAAAAACGGCCAAGTTCTAAACTAAACCCCCTACCAAAAATTATAAGTGGCATAAAACTGAATATTTTTTCTCTGTAAGGAAAATTGAGAAAGCATAGATGTGTTTTTGGGTATAGTACAGTGGAAAAAAATTTAGTAGAATGCTAAATATTGTTAGGGATTTATTTTTTTAGTGTTGATTTGCGTTTCTATGGCAATAAAATAAGGAAAATCAGTTTCCCGAAAGACGGTTAGAAAAAAAAGTATAAAAAGAGTCAAAAAAGTGACAAAAACATATCTATGTTAAATGACCTTAAAATATGTTCGATTTTTGACAGCAGAGCAAAATGCATATGTTAGCCGACGTACTTTAGGGGTTGAAAATTAGCCACTGGCCCAGAGAGATAATTGGTAAAAATCTTTGGATGTTTATAAGGAATATGAGATAAGCCTTTGATTTTATCTGTTAGAAGAATGAATATTATAATATATTTTGGTGAAACTATCTAAAGTAGTGCAAAAAAAATCCAAAACAATACGTCTATAAACTATACAGAGAACAATAAATTCTAAGCTCATTATTACACACGAGTAATTTAAGTAAATATTGTATATTTCGTCAGATCTACACATATCATCTAATCGAAATATATCAGAAACCTATGAAAATTATTTATCAGATAACGTTAAGGCATTATAAATGATACTTGAACCAGTTGAAGACGAAGAACTCAACATATTATGATTAAATCTTTGAAGAAATCACTGACTGATTTATTAAACTATCAAACAATAAAATATTTAAAATAATATTATATTATTCATTTGATTCTTAAGTCACTCACTTAACACAGGTAATGGGTATTATTTGGAAACGATTAAAATTACCTATATGTTAAGTGTTGATAACCTACCAAAATCGTGGTTTTTACAAATGTTCGTATTTTATATTCAAAGAAATTAGTTCTTGTAAACAACTGTTGTACGAGCCGGGAGAGAATAAGAATATAAAAAGCGAGCCCGGTTATCTAATATTTCGTGGGCTTATAGCTTATACGGTACTGGTTTGTTGTAGCCCCTGAGTGAAAACTTTAAAGCCCCGCCACTCAGGTTTGTTATAGCCCCGCGTCCCCCGCCATCCGTATAAATACATTTATTTATTGATTCCATAATAATAATAATTTGATGACAGATATATTGATGTAATATTGAAAAATTAAAATTAAAAATTGATAATAATAAATATATCGTATAAGTAGGTATAAAACAATGATCAATTAAAAAATGTATAAAAATGTTTATGGTTTCCTTTATGATCACTATATTTTTAAGTTTTGATCGCCACATAAATTCTGCCATGTTATAGAGGCTAATCATCTATTCATCTACGATTTTTGTTGCCCAATTAAGCATACCACCACATTATCTAGACATTTTATAGGTGGGCTCCTGAGTTAGGGTCCACGAGATATTGTATCCATGATAAACTTAATTATGTTGAAATCTATGTCGTTGCAAATTAGCATAAGCTTTCCAGCTGTCAGAAAAAATTGTTGAACCATGTCTAATATATCGGTTAATGATAGGTATCAATGTAACTTCTGATCTATGTGGCACACTAACTATGAAATAGTTTTTGATTATTGATTAGTAGGTACCTCATAGTAACGGTAAGTATTTTTCGTCGAATTATTTCATATTTATATTATACATTTATTGTTATATGGATGGCGGGGCTATAACGAACCTGAGTGGCGGGGCTATAACAAACCAGTATAGTTAAAACAGTATAAATATAATAATGCTATATTAATAGGCCGAACGAAATGTGTGTGTGTGTGTGTGTGTGTGTGTGTGTGTGTGTGTGTGTGAGTGCTGTGTAAATAAGGCTATCGAACGATTGAGAACGTTACACCTTTTTGGCCGAACGATTGAGAACACTTAAAAATAACAAAGAACTTACCACTGACCCCAAAAAAACCCAAAAAAGAATACGATTGAGAACGAATTTACGTGCAACGTTGCCATATCATTCATTATTTATCATTTAACAAATATTCTTGAAAAAAGTCATATGTAATATAAATATGTTTAAAAAATTAAAAAAAAATTTAGAATTATTAAAATATGTAATAAATATGTAAAAAAAAAATTAAAAAAATGTAATAAATAAGTAACAAGTAATGACAAATGAGTTACCTATAAATTAGTTATAGCGGGATAGCGTAATCCAACATACTCTAAATATTTTAATAAATTACTAGAACATTTATTTGCTACATACCACATATATTTATTATGAATATTAATTAATTTTTTCTTTTGTTTTATTGGCATTTCTTTTTTTTTACCCTGTTCTATCGTTGCTATTTTATAAACTGACGAATACTTCGTTGACGTTTGTGCGACGACTACAACGCCTATTAAGTCATTCTCTCGTATATCTGGTATCTAAGTTATAAATAACATCCGATAAACGTCCGATAAATATTAAATACCTATCAACCGGATCAATCGTTCAGCCAAAAAGGCAAACGTTCTTTATCGTTCGATAGCCGATTATCGTGCTCAAATTATCTTTCGATTACATTTGGCAACGTTGGAAAAAAAATAAAAAAATCAAGCGTTCTCAATCGTGTTACCAAAAATAACGTTCTCAACCGTAACGTTCTCAATCGTATTTTACCGGTAAATAGCACGATCAGCAGTGGACGGGATTGCCGAGCAAATACTGATGAGGTACGTGTGTTATGATAGTGTGTGAGTGTGTATATATTATGTTTTTGTACCGTTTATACTTAAATCTATTAAATAAAATAATAGTAACACGGATTTTTTTTATGATAAGTTATTGGTCTATAATTTAAATAATGCACATTTGATAATATCCGGCCCTTCAGTCCTAAGAAGTGAATGTAATGGATAATACAAAATGTATTAGTGTTATGTGGGTAACCACTAACCAATACATGACATATTTATATAAATAACATTCATAATAATAACCAATAAAAAATAATAATTTAAAGACTCACAGTTCGACGGTGCACTGCTGGCCACCTCGTACCTGAGTCTAAAAAATAATATTCGATAATGTGATATTTTCACACACTCGCACACAAAAATACCAAAAGGTTTACAAAAATAATAAAGCGGCAATTCTTGCCTGCGAAATACACAATACTTAATAAATACAATAGTAATAAAAACGGCAATTCGTGCCTGCGAAATATTAAATAAATATAATAATGTGGCAATTTGTGCCTGTGAATTTAACCCTAAAAATTGATGTTTGCGTTTACAATAATAATAATAACAATGCTGTGAATTGTGGGCACATTTAATAAAAATACAAATTTGCAATGGATCCGTGTGCTGCCAGAACAAGATACAATAATAGTGTACTGACGAAAAATAACTCAATGCCTGTAGACTAAACCCGTAACATGAGACGGCGGTCGATGAGCATACAATTAACACATTATATTATAATATAATTCACAATTTCAACGATAGCAATATTACCTATGATAAAATGTGCGTATTTGTAAGCGTGTGTATGTGTCGGCCTGCGAAGCCCTTGAGTACGGTCTACCTTTGATTTGAGATAACGCGAGTATCGGCGATGGCTCAGAAAACTGTTGAAATTAAATAAAGAAAAAATTTAATTTTTAAATACCCATAAATTGCCTGAACAAGATGTATTTATTGAACAATTAGTAAAACTAAGTAATTTTAATATCATACTTCAAAAGTTCAAAAACCATTAAAACACTATCTTTTGACAACATAATTATATAGCATAATATTATACAAAAAAAAGTACTTTATTAAATGATAAAAAAAAATAATATGTCTTGATAACATTTAGGACAATGTAATAACTGCATATATTAAAAAATTATATTTTTTTTTATCGTTTAGGGTGAGAACATTAAAAATAAATAATATAAAAATGTTATGAGTTTGAAAACATCAGTAACATTATGAGTAAATGTACATCTATTATACGAATATAGTAGGTATAAACTAATAGTAATATAGTATTAAATAATAGTATACTTTTTTTCTGAATTTTTAACAACATGACAATCTGTTAATGTTTGTGAATTCTATGAATTTTATCGAATTAAAATTTAATTTTATGCGCATAAAAATGCTTATGAATTTTAAAAATGTTCATGCTATATACAATATCTTACATTCTTACTACTAAGTACCTCCTGATTTATTATGTATGGTGACCAGGCGAATTCTAATGTATCTATCTAAAGGTGGCCAATTTCCAGGAACGTGTGTGAATTCACGAGAATCATACAGAAATAAAGAAAACGAATATAGTTTACCCATCATAAGGCTATAATTTAATGGTTTGTGGTGTAAGTATTTTGTTTAAATATTTAACTTTTTTTGCTAAATTTCAATTTAAAAATCTAGCTAAAAAAAAAATACAAAATTATTATTCAATTCGGATATGTGTATCATGCGCCTGTAGTACTGCCACAAACAACACTAAATTGAAGAGGCCCTTTATAATTCTCTGATTTTTATGAAATTAAAGAAATTAGAGATTAAAATTGTAAAAAGATTTACATCGAACTATCACTTTTGAACATAATATATTATTACATGTTTATATACATGACAGAAACGTGAGATATCACTGGACCACAGTAAGGTAATATAAATAATACAATATTGTCTTCAAAAAAATTTTAATTTTTTTGTCATCCCCGAAAATGTCCGATCCCCTGTTCTTTTCAAAAATTCACGGGAGTGCCAACCCTCAGATCTTATGTATCTAATATCTATGTCCTATATTATAATGTTGAAAGTCTGGTTTTCTACATTTTCAAAAGTATAGCAGGATATCTTAAGGACTGCATTTATTTACAATCATTCATGTTACACAAAAAGTTGACTGATACATTTTGTCACTATAAAAAATATGAATTAGACAAATTAAAAATTTATCTGTGGTAAAATTGACGAACGTTAGTCTACATACTCATTCTGAAATTATTTGCACCTATTAATATTCTAATATTATTGTGCAATACATTAATTCGGCTGACCCATTTCGTTATACCTTTTATCCTTTTGCGTTCGATGTTTATAAAAAAATTAATACTAGCCGCCTGTATCGCTGCATGATGCTTCATATAAAATGTTATTGTTTTCGAGCCGGACGTAGATACTTACTAAAGTGCAGCGGTGATGGTGGTTGGACTACAGAAAAAAAAACAATACGAAAGGACTCTTTAGGGCTCTTTATCAAGTTTTAGTGGATAGGATATACTTTCATTGGGTTTTTAGCTACACAATATAAAAGAGCTATTATGTATCATAAACTCAGAACAGAATAGCTAGTACATTGACTGACGAAGTGCTAAAAACAAGAAAAAGATCAACTGACAACATATACCTAACCCGCTTTTTGTCATCGGAGAGTTGGAAAAAAAATGTTTTTCCAAAATATGTGTTTCATTGCCTTTTATTTATGGGGATCTTATAAAATTCGGACAAATAGGTATACTTTTTGACTTATGTTCAAAATAGTTCAACAGTACTGAATTACCAAAAAATCTATCATCTCAAATTCAAAACCTCTTATTTAATCTGTGTATTTTATCTGGAAAACAATATAATATTTGCATTCCATTATGACACGATGAACACGGTTGCACACATTAGCCACACGCAGTGGTGCTGTGACCAATGAGTTTCGATGAAAAAGAGTATGGCCGCCACGAGCTGCTTAAATCAGTCACTGGTCAAAATATATGGTGTTGATATATGGTGCCGATCCGCATTCTTTATAATTTTAAATAACAACACAATTTTTAAAATAACGTTTATAATTATTATTATATTATGTTTTAATATTTTATTTCTATTATCATATTACCGTAGCTCTAAAATTGAATTTTGAATGACAAATGTTTAGGAAAACCTTATCAGATTTTATAATGTTGTGAACTTACTTCTCAATATTGCTTCGATTTTATAAGACTCACTAGGGAGTTCCACTGAAATTATGGCACTCCCTGGAAGAGTTAAATATTCGAAACGTAGAAAATTATTGCTACAAATAGTATTGTTTTTGGTATGGGTGTAAATCCTATTCGTCGAACTGCATCAATCCAATGTTGGCTCCTTTCAAGATTTTTCAAAGAAAATCTAAAATTTACTTGAATATTTGATAAAATCCTAGTAATTAAAATAAACTAAAATATCAAATAAAATAGTTATAACTAACGAAATAAAAAAGTAAATATCGGTATCCTCCTTCTATTACCTATCGCAACCATGACTGAGAGTGGACTACCGTTATAATAATTAAATATCTAAAAAAAAAAATGTATTGAAACTAATTACTAAGTTACACAAAATTGATGTGAAATGAAAATATAAAATCGCCAATCAAAAAACCTAAGTATTCGCGATTAAGAGGATGCTGACGTGTCGTGCAATATCATATACGGCATTATTACTTATCGTAAAATTAAAATAAACCATATTGTGAAAGCTGGGCAAGTTACTCATTTTTTTCAACTACGTAGTTGAAGTTAAGTTAATTCAATAAAAAAACTAACTAAGTTAGAATATAAGTTAGTTTGCTGAAAATAGTAACTTAAGTTAGAGTAGAAGTTGTAAGTTAGTTTTTTTTATAGATTAAAATACCTTTTTGTTGAAATGTAAATAATAAGTTATCTAACTTAAATTATTGATTAAAACTGAAAAATCGAATTAAACACCTAGTGTCCTAGTCATTTAATCAAAATGTTATAATTAGGTAAGTAATAATTTCAATGAATTGGAAATGAATTGGTATATCACTTATCAGTTATTAGGACATAAAGGGTGAAACAAAATAAAAAATATATATAACAGTATGCCAACTTAAAATATTAATTAAAATTAAAATATTCGTTTTGGAATGAAAAAAAAAAAAAATAATAACTAGTTAGTTTTTTTCCTAAAGAGTTAGATTAGACTATTTTAAACATTACATTCAACTAGTTAAGTTACAAAGTTAATATGAATTGCAACTAACTAGTTAGTGCCCAGCTTTCCATATTGTATATTCGATAAACGTCCTATTCCATGTATGTTCAATATTATATTATGTAGATTATTTCAAAAATTTATTTTACACATATTATATGTACCTCATCATAATTATACAATATAGGTACCTACACGATGGCACGCTGCAGGTACTGTTTAGAACCTAGGGGATTCGATAACTTTATATTATGTTCGAAATATATGTTATAATTTCATGTCAAAACATGTCTACTCGAACCCAATAAGCGCACTGCAGTATAAGTATTACATAATAGTTTGTTTCTGCGTACTTAGAGTAGGTGAGTATAATATTATAGATATGAATATTAATCATCGTATAGCGTCAAATTAGTTTTTGTTACTATGACGACAGAAAAAAATCGTACAGACAAATCAATACTTACTTGCTGTTTTTTTTAAATTTATTTTATGTCGCGAATCCTTCGACTATGCTAATAATAATATATCTAAACGCATGTGTGCATACAATGATATTATAAAATTATTAAAACGAATTTATTCGAACGCGCAATTTAATTTATGTACAAACACGTTTTGAGGCAACCACGATGATGGTGTAAACGAGGACGTTATTATAATAGTATAAGTTATGACATAGGTACATTACAGTGGAAAAAAGTTCCCTCAGTAAGAATATATAAAACATTAAAAAAATAATAATAAACTAAAACTATGTCAAGCCATATATGTGTACTATTAAAATGATATAATTACGAGGAGATAAACTTGTTTGGCAATATGACAATCTGTTGTTATATTATGTAAACACTTAATATTAAAAAGGGGAAAAAGTAATCGACTGTACAATAAGGAACAGAAAAAAAAGTATTATAAAAAATAACGAACTACTATTATTATGATATTTTTATTATATAGTTTATCACACACATAGAAGGAGAAAAAAAGTTGTCAACAATACGTATAATAATGTGAATACAAACATAATACAGTTAGGGAGGATAAATGAAGAGATAAATGAAGAAAGGCAACAGGAAATGTTGTCATATTATCTTCGTTTTCTTCGGTATATATTGTAGCTTTTTCAGTTTTCGATAGACAATTTTAATTTGTTTTTAATACCACGAGCTTTTATAAATTCTTTTTCGAACGGAAACAAAAAAAAAAAAAAAGAATGGCGCTTAACGATCACAATGAGAACGAAAGAAGGAAAAAATCGTTCTTCCGTTGTTTTTGCGTAATTATTTTTTTATTGTTACACTATTATATTATACCTATTTATACCTATAATACAAGTCGTATCATTTGTGACAGGCGTATATTAAAGTATGCGTCGTATCGCTTCCGCTTATTCGTGTAAAGGGCACATTTTTAAATAATATTATTTTTGTTGAACAGAAAAAAAAACAATTCTGCCATTATATATATACATAAGTACAATACGCGTTTGCAGTGTTATTCACTTACACCACCTCTCGTAGTTCGTACAATGCAACGACAACTGATAAATAGGACGAAAAAAGTATTTTAAACGTAAGCACTGCAATTATACAGAAGCGATAAGAAATTATAATTCCACGTGGACATCGTGTTTTTTTTTTGTTTCTCTTGGAATCAATTTTTACGGCCCGTTCAAGAGGAGAGATTTGAATACAATTTGACTGTATATTATTATACTTACTACTGCAGTGACGATGAATAATTCAAACTGCACGGTGTACGACTCGTATACCTAGGTAATTTTAATCAGTAAAATTTTTGGTACAAAAAATCGTTACAAACCTCAAGTTTTAACATGATTTGAAAAAAACTTTGAAGAGAAAATGTTTGGATACCGCGTTTATCTTATACCGTCAAGTACTATAAATTGCGTCGTGGCTATTTCAGCATAAATAATATATAATATTATGTTTTTGACAACAAATAACTGAGTAAATTTAACTTTATGAAAAATTAGTATTTATAAATAATAAATATTATAACAAAATACATAATAAAGCAATGACACATTTTTGCACCATTAAAGTGTATATATTAAATAATGAAATACCCTGTTGGGAAATAACTCTGCTGTATGTGTCTCATCGCCATTGAGTAGGTCACTGAAATAGATGTGTTGAATTCAATTTCAATCATAAAAATGATTTCATTCAAAAAAATTATGCATAATATGTTATCAATGAACTTTTGGCGGTAAACAGCCAAATTCACAACACTTTTTGTTATCATCAAATGAAGTTAGGAATGGTTTTTTTTTTTCATCGAATTGATAAAGTTATGAACATAAAATTAGAATTAATCGTATTTACAAATTTAATACTCAAATTTATTTAAACAAGGTAAAGTCGAAATTAATTTGATGGTAAAATTATCAAAAAGCAATGGCACGTTTTGGAAAATAGAGAATTGATGTCCTATGTAATTAGTATGGGAAATAGTACGTTTTGCTTTGAGATTGGCAATAACGCGTTTTGGAATGATATATGGCAATGGGACGTTTTGACGTAACAACTAGTTGAGTCCTATACTAATATTATGGGCAATAGAACGTTATGGAACAAATTGGCAATAGAACGTTTTGGAAACTAATAATATAGGCGATAGCACGTTTTGAAACAAATACCGATTTTAAGATCGATACCACTGAAAAAATAATCGTGATATCGAAAAAACGATTCCAAATTCGTATTCCCCAGCATATTTACAATAAGAATCGATATCTAACTCGATTTTGATAAAAATGGCAATAGTGCGTTTTGGAATGTCGCCCTTCAATTCCTAACCAAGAGATACTCGTATTACTCGTAATTATAATTTATGCTATCTTGCTATTCATCTTATTCATATTAAAGTTTTGATTTTAAGGGGCCTGCTCAAAAACATGTCTTACAGGAAAAACTCTCATGCCTCCTAGAGTGATTCGATTTCCGTTTTTTTTTTTTTTTTTGTTAGATAGAGCAAGACTTATTGCAGGGCGCATTGGACTTGTATTTTCAAAATTATTTTTTTAAATCTTATATTACAAGTTTGAATTCAATCCATTTTTACAACTTTTTAGTTTTTGTATTATTTTTTTGTTTTTAGCAACGTTATCAAAAATTAAAATCTAATGCGTCCTGTAAAAAATATTCCTCTATCTAACAAAAAAAAAAAAAAATACAGAAATCAGACACATCTACAAGGTGTGAGGGTTTTTCCTGTAAAGTGTGTTCTGATATATATAATACACCCTATCTAGTGGAAAAGTATTATAATTGAGGTGGAAACTAAAATATAAAATTTTATTTTCAAATTTTATTGAATTGCGGAAAAATTTAAAAATTGCAAACCAGGACCCTTTTTGTATTGTATACAATTTTGTTTTTCATTAAGTTATCATAATACATAATTAATATTATAATGTTGTGTTTTAATAATTCATTATCAAAATATATAGGTATTGATTAAAATTAATTTAATCGAAGACTTTATTAAAGACTGAAGTTAAAAAATAAAAAAATTGTCATTATTCATAATCATTCTTCCGTTTGAACGATAATTTCAAAAACATGTTTTGGAAGTGGTTGTAGACTAATCGAAATCAAGTAAAATACCAGCGAATGTACATCTTAACTAAAAATAAACAAAGTGTAAACAAAAAATCAAGAAAGTTTCAGTATCTATATATCATATATGTATCATAATTAAACAATATTATTAATTATTTGAGAACAATATTCAAACATAAATAATTACTAGAATCGTTGTAATCCAAACACAAAAAAATAATTATTTATTATTTTAATAAATATATAAAAAAAAAAATTAATGATTTAAATTTGTGTTACTTTATTCAATATTGTACACATTTGAATTCATCCAACGCCCATATAAATATATTATCATATATTCCCCTAAAATGTTCAACAACCGATTCAGTATGGTTGTCGCTATGTTTATAAGAATAATTAAGAAGCAGTACCTAATAAATTTTGCATAAATATGTGCCGAACTGTTTACAATATGTTATACAGTTTTTAGGCGATTTTAATAAGGCTTATGAAATAATTTTTACCAAAATTAAATATATATTGACTCATTGTTATATTATATATGAATATACGATTGTTTAGTTATTTACGAATCAAGTTCCATCACTAGAACCCGGATTTTAATTCCCTAAATACGATAAACAAAAAAATTAAGCCCCCCTCGAGGTTGTGACCACTTGATAAATTCATACCCCCCCTTCCCAAACAAATAGCTAAGTACGCCACTGAAGCCATAACTCATACTCACAAGCAACTGCTAATATTCACGCATCCATAAATAACACATGCCCAAATCGCACCTAAAGAGTTTATAACAGGATTTAAATCAAAGGTAACGCCTTTGATTTATCTATTAACCACTGTTATTATGTGCTTTGTAGGAAAAAAATTACATTGTTTTTATTTTATTTACATTTACGAGCTAGCCTTTTGAAAAAAACTCTGCTATGTATATTGTATATACCGGGTGATTCTTTTATCAAACAACACTCATTATTTCAAAAAGTGTAAATTTTTTTGAAGATATTTTTTTACATAGTTTCAAGTCGCTTATAAAACAACGTTTTTATTAAAAAATTATATTTTTAATTATTTTTTATCCTTATAATTTTTTAAGTTTTTTACTTTTTTGAATGACAACATAGGGTTTTAATTTTATTTTCTAAAGTAGAATATTTTTCTTAGTATTTTGATACATGAAAATCGAATTTGGGTTGAGTAGTTTATGAGTTATAAGTATTTAAAATTTAGACGAGCGGAGTGGAGTGGTTCGGGGTTACCCCGCGAAATGTTTGTCCACTTCACCGCTCGTCTAAACTTTAAATACTTATAACTCATAAACTACTCGCCCCAAATTCAATTTTCATGTATCAAAATACTAAGAAAAATATTCTACTTTAGAATATAAAATTAAAACCCTATGTTGTCATTCAAAAAAGTAAAAAACTTAAAAAATTATATGGATAAAAAATAATTAAAAATATAATTTTTTAATAAAAACGTTGTTTTATAAGCGACTTGAAACTATGTAAAAAAATATCTTCAAAAAAATTTACACTTTTTGAAATAATGAGTGTTGTTTGATAAAAGAATCACCCAGTATATAACATACACACTGTTTTTAGATTCTGAGCGGAGCGATGAATGTATTGGTTTTACAATGATGTATGTTTTTATATTTTTATATTTTTATTTATATTTTTATTTATATTTTTATTTATATTTTTATTTATATTTTTGTGTCTGTCATCACGTTTTGGGACAGTAAAAGTGCTTCGATTTTCTTCAATAGTACCTTTTCTGATAGGAAAGTGAATCTAGTTGGTACTTTGGGGGGTCAAAAGTAAACATTTTCCAGTAGTTTTCACAAGCGCCGGGAAAAACAACATAAAAATTAAGGAAAAACGGGAATTTTTACGCAAAATCGATTTTCCAAAAAATCGAATTTGGTTATTGGTGTAACTTTAAAACAAATGACCGTAGATACATGAAATTTTCACTGGTTGTTTATATTTGCATTTTCTATACACGATAACATTTTCAAAATATTTTGATTTATTTTGAACTGTTTAGGGACATTTTCATTTTTCATTTTTTTTTAGTTTTTTTTCTAGAAATATCAATAAAATTTTATTTGTTGGTTGCGAAAGCTTGAAAATTTAATAGAAGGCTCCTAATATGTTGTTTCAAAGGCAGATGAAAAATATTAAAAATCCTTAGTCACAATTTTTTTTTATAAGCATTTAAAGTTCAAAAATTGACAAAATATGGAAAAATCACGAAAATTAGCAAATTATTTTGAGTTAAGAATTCGTAAAAATTTTTCTTTTTAAATCTAAGATTTGAAAATGAAACACAAGATTCCTTATAAGATTATCTACCTTTATCAATAAAAAAATCTCTACCGGAAAGTCAAATTAAATTTTTATGAGCGTTTGAAATTCAAATTTTTACAACATTGGATTTTCACTCGATTTCTCATGTAGCGATTTCCTTATTTTGTTGTAATTCAAAAACGAATAACTGTAGATACATGAAAATTTCACTGAATGTTTATATTAGCATTTCCTATACACCATACAATTTTGAAAATATTTTGACTCTTTTTGAGCTGTTTATGGACATTTACAGCTTTCAATTTTTTTTAGTTTTTTTTTCTATAAATATCAATAAAGTTTTATCTGTTGGGCCAAAAAGTGTAAAAATTTAATACAAGGCTCCTGATATATTGTTACAATATCAGTTGAAAAATATTAAAAATACATATGCACGATTTTTTTTATAAGCATTTAAAGTTGGAATTTTGACAAAATTTATCAAAATCTCAAAAATTATCAATCGTTGGAATTAAAAAATTATAAAATGTTCAGTTTTTATAACTAAGAGTTGAAAATTTAAAACAAAGATTCTCTTAAATAATTCATACTGTAACCAAAAAATCTAAAAAATATATAAACACACTTATTTTTTACAGACATTTTAATTTCAAATTTAGACAAAATTTCATATTTAAACCAAGAATTACGATTTTAGTTATTTTGTTGTGATTGAATAATATTATTCGTGGGTACTTGAAACTTCTAAAGTGTACAATTATATATCTATGACAGTATCACGGTTTTTGTTGATGTATAACGCGTTATAACTGTTATAAGTATCTAATGGATATTGTGATATGATTAATTTGGAATTTATTATAGGTCAATTTTTTGTTTAATACCATAGATATGTATATAATATGTCTTATACATAGACTGACATACCGTCACCGCTCAGAATCGTTTTTCTTATACAATGATATTATATCATTGAATTCAAATTTAATACCATCCATTATACAGTGACCCACTTGTAACCTACTGTACAGCAGAGCGACACCCACTTGCCCACCTTTTTTTTTAATCTTCTCTTCCTCTAATGGAACATCAATGACGTTTTAAACCATTTAAATAAATTAACTGCACCATATATTGTATAGATTCTATATTTAAAAATACATTAAAAAGCATCATCTGCAAATGAGTAATTATTTATTATTCATTCTCAACATCCGAAATTATAAGATTAAGATTATAATATTAAATTCTAAGTTCAACTAATTTATACGTCTCGTTAATCTGTGATTATATTGCATAAGGTCTGATTGTACACATTGTCTTGTATAAACATGCGTTAAAAATTATTAATATTACCTACAAACTCAATGTATGAGTTTCGATTTTAAAGTACATCTTAGGGTCGTGTCACACTATATAATTATAGAGGTTCGACCGCGTGGTTGAAACCGAGTTTGATTTGACGAGCGGTTGGTTACTGGATATTTGAAATGCATTGTTCTAGAGCACCCACCAAATAAAAAAATTCACTTTGATTGAACTCCGGAACCTAGCCATTGCATGTGTTGTTATTATAAGTAAAGCATTCATTCAAAACGAGTGTTATGTACATTACCCACGTACACAGGGGTTATGTTTCTGTTGACCCGTATTAAAGTTTACCTATAAACATAATAATATAGGTACTTAATTTTATAATATTTTAGTGTTTTGTAGAAATAGATAGAATTTCAGAAACAAATTTGAGATATTAGACTACCTAGCAAAATACAATTTAAATATTATGTTTATACAATATTAAACATGCAAAATGCAAATTATATATATATATATATAATATATGTGTGTGTGTTTGTGTGTTTGTGTGAAATTATACGAGCACGCAAAATGCATGAAAACAATAGTAACGTTTTCTTTCTATGTGTCTGTAAAGTGATCTGAATTTCGCGATTAAAACTTTGCGAGGTTATACAATAATAACTGCAATTGCATGGGGTTATGTTTGTTATATTTAAAATGGCATGCACGGAAATATAATAAGTACCTACCGAATGTCATAGATCACAGACTTTTCATGAACAACGAGGCAAGGTGCCTAATCGCAATAGTTTAAAATGTAAAACAAAAAACAATAATTTGTCGAGATTATATTATTTTAAATATGTTTATTTTCAACATAAGAACAGTTCATGAAACATTCATTTTTTTTATTACTATTGAGCTTAAGCCCTTTCAACTATACGGCCATTAGCTGTTTTGTTCGTAGGGAGAGGAAAGGTTGGTTGAAACACGTTTGTATATGTGGCAATGATTTGTAGCTAAAAATCCCCGGGTGGTCACCCATCCGGGATCTAACAACACTGGCCGATACGCGTGCACTCAGAGGATTTCTGCAGTTGATACAAGCCACATGAAACATAAAATAACCATTATTTGTATGAATGCATAAATATTGTAATAGGTACAATCAAATGTCCAAATCCATCACATATGTATATTTTATTTGTTTGTGATCAATATTAAGAGACGATCGTGCACCTATCAACAATATAGCATATTAATATAAACAGTGGCTTTCCAATAAAACTTGTTGATGGTTAGTGGTTACTCATCACTATTTTAATAATTTCAATGAAAAAAATAAGGGGTCTAAAAAAATTATCATCAATACATTCTACAACAGCTACGTCTTCTACATTAAGTTTCAGACCGCGACCTTGGTATAATAAGAGAGGAGTGTTAATGATGAGTGATGACAAACAAATTTTCATTTTTATTATTTTTATTTATTTAAAAAAAAAAATAATATATTTAATATGTTTACTTAAATATTACTTAAATGCATTTTTCATTGGTTTTTATTAATAATACTATCAATTTTATTAATAATATTAAGTCGATCATAATTTTATATTTTTAAAAAAAAAGATGGTGAATTATTTATTAATAAATTATTATAAGTATCCCCTTAAAAATACCTAGGGACTTAAAATCCTCGATATTGTTAATGGTTTCGTCATTTTTACTCATTTTTTTTATTGTTAACAGATACTTAATTATGATCAACCACACTAATAACTTAGTATAAAGCAAAATATACATAAACAATCAATCGCCTGCCATAAAAATAAGACTATGATGATTATATTATAATACATATAGGTCATCATCAGGAGGTAGATATAATTTATCAACACGATGATAATGTTCAAAAGAAGTACGAAGAGGTGTAAAATAATATAAATATATCTAATAAATACATATTATAATTACTATCTACATTCATAAAACGTATAAGAGATTGCTTATAGGATTAATTTTACTTAAAAGTAAATACTTAGGTAATATAACAGAATATTATATAAATTATTCCGTTTTATCAAACAAATTTCTAAAATTGGTATGACTAAACGTGAGCACATCTATAAAATTATCTGCACGATTCGGAACACGCACGTCATATTATGTAAATGCAATAAATACTAATTTAATTTAAAAATATATCATAAATTATACTTTACCTGATAAATTACATTGCCTGAAACAAAGCATAAAAGATCATGACAAAAAATATAGCAGGGCCTGGCATCTGGGAGTGCTTAGTCTAACTTGAATTGACGTTTTATCAAACTTGAATTCAGAACACAACATGTTTTTACGTCGGTTTTTTTTTAGTTTAAATGTGACATACCACAATATACCATTATCACATACACATAATATGTTGGTTTGAAGTTACAAGACCGGAGTAGTCGCGTTGCTGAATAGTATAGGTTTTAAGTGACAGTGCCATAGCCAGAGGGAGGCACTGGGGGTACGTGCCCCTTCCCCCCTAAATTTTTTTAAATTTTATTTTTGGCTAATTAGTTATTATTATAGTATTGTTTTACTAAATTAACTTAAGAGGCTCGGTGTGGCGCAGTCTAAAATGTGTTCTGACTGATAATGTATAGTTTGATTAAAAGTGTAAATAGTATAATATTTTAAATTGTACAATAATCTTTCTTTATCCAGTTGTCATGCAATGAAGCACCACTTTAATTAGTTATTTCTATATTTTAAATTATAATAATATAGACTCTATAGGTATACATTAATAATATAAAATAGCATTGGTTAATTTTGATTGTGAGCTTAAAATATATAATATATATACGAGATTTTATATATTATATAAGATTAAGTACTCAATTATTTTCTCGATAAAGGTTTTTTTTTAAAAACTACGTATTAGATAATTATTATAAATTTATTTTAAATATTCGTGAATAAAATCAGAAAAAAACATTATTTAGTGACAAATGAAATACCAAGAGATTCCGTTTTAAATTTAAATGTTTGAACTCGTTTTCGAATACACGCTATACGTGTACACTGTACACATACTTAATCCTGAGATTTATTATCCCATTCAAACCAAAAACACGTGTTATAGACTTATAGTTGTGAAAAACATTTCTAACATTTTTATCAAAGTGTTACAAAAATTCTTCATTAGATTTAGATATATATTATTATGTTTGTGACCGTGCAGTATATTATAAATATATTGAAATACATTTGGCGAGTTTTGGTTCTCGAGTGTTTGATGTTTTATGATTAAGGAATCTGTTTTGTTAAAAAAAAATTTGTGTAAATATTTTTAATTTATTCTTTAAACAAAAGAAACAACGATTGTGTGGATGGAGTGTATTTTCAGGCATACATTTATTAATGCGTTTTCAAAAAAAAAAAATACAATATGCGTGTATATGGGCTTGAAAATCAGACAGCTGTTACATTCAAAATCGGGAACGGATATATCGTATATTGTTATTATACAGTACACTAAAATAAAACGTCTCTTTATTTTATTTGCCTTAAGAAACCTAACAGAATTTTAATAAAATGACAGAGAAAAACTTTTAGACTATTATCGAAATATTCGATGGAGTACGATTGCAAACGTCTTACCTTTTTGGGTATACAATACGATTGTGCCGAAATGAACAAGAATTTTGATTATCCAAAGGTACGACTACGCGTGAAATTAGAAGTGACGTACGTTGCCAGATTTTTATGACAAATATAAATTTGGTCTATAGCCACCAACATTAGAATTTTCCAATTTCTTTTTTCAAGTAATTACTATGTATTTGCATGCTACATTTTGTAATTTACATGCTTTTTAATTAGGCATGGTATCAAAAAATATGGGGGGCGGCTGCAAACACGTGTTGTTGCACGTATTTGAAACGAGTGCATATTAAAAGATAATAAGGTAATATTTATACTGGCCTATTAAAAATCAACAGTAATCCTGTGGATTTAGATTTGATTAAAATAAACAATCTGTGATTGTTGAATTTGGTTCATTCATATCACTGCCGTCGTTCATTTGATACCGACATACCGTTCAATATCGTATTCCTGCCTTATCGAATTTTGTATCGTTTGTTATCAATTATCATGAACGCAAACCAATATCAGTCACTTTCCACTGCGAGGGAAGAAATCATGAGCATTTTTCCGGACCTGAAGCCCGAAAAATTCTATTCCGTGCCGGATGTCGAGGCAATGCCTCGTCAAACTCACGACCAGAGCGCTGGGGACATCGTGCCTAACACAGAACGGACGACTCAACCGGGCTACTTATCGGATGCTGAAATATTAGGACTGGACCTTTACGTCAAGCCGCCTGAACCAGTTTACCGTCGCATACAGCTGCCCAACTATGCGGGTCCAGAATTCCGGGCCGCGATGGCAATCGTCGACGCCACATTTAACTGGCCGCTAGTGTTAGCAGGTGAAAACGTGACCTTCGATCCGACCGCGGATTTGGTGCAGGCACCGCCAACGCCGGAAGTCGAAGAGCGGCGAACGGACGACCAAATCCTTTTGGAACGCGACGTAGACCCGGTCACGAGGCGTTGGAGTTCCGACAGGAATGTTTCGTGGATTTCGGAATCCGAAACTGGAGAAGAGGACACAAAGCCACAAGGAAAGGAACGTCACCGCACTCTCTGGTGCCGAACAAAACAGTTTTTCGGCTTCATATTTTGTTGTGGCGCCATCTTGTCCGATGAGTAAGTTATGTACTAATTACGGGCCTAGGACGTTTGCGCATCGCTATTGTTATGAATGACCTTTTTTGTAGGCCGTTTGCGCAACACTATTGTTATAAAAGGCATAGGGTGTTTTCCGATCGCTATTGTTACAAAAAACCTTTATTTAGGCCGTTTGCGCATCGCTATTGTTAAAAAGGCATAGGGTGTTTTCCCTAGCTATTGTTACAAATAACCTTTTTTATAGGCCGATTGCTCATTGCAAATTACGTATACCAGGTTTTATTTACACTTACAAAAATAATCGTCAATATTCTTTGTTCATATTTAAAAAAATTACAAAATTAATATCCACATTTACCAAAAAAAATAAATAAATGTATTTTGCATTCCGGAAAAACAAACTTAATTGCAATATGGGCGCTTATTTCAAAGGCATGAACGACAAATTAAATGAACCACACAACTCATTTAAAAAGTTCCACATCTTAGTATAACATTCCGTACTTGTATAACTTATCAGTTATACATTATTATCTCACCAATATATCCGGTCATGTCACTAATAGGTAGATAGGTAATAGGTAGTAGGCACCTTTCTATTGTTAACATTTGAGATGCGCAAACGACCTACCAAATTTCTTACCTGAGGTACTAATGATGCGCAAACGACAAACTCCGCTAATGACACGGCCGCAGGTACTGTGTACCGCAAGTGAACGGCTGTCGTCTGGCCGCATCCAAGTATAACACTGGGTCTATTACGTCATGAGTCCTGACATATCGTGTTTTTCATTTTCCAACTATATTTTGTATGTAAAGTATTGTATGTATATTATTGTACTATATTTTATAATATTAATTATGAACGGTAATTATACAACTGTATCACGTCGTCTAGGCATATGAATCATCTTTTCTGGAGTGTGGCATTCAGAATTCAGATTTTCGGATCTAGGATACTGCGTCCATATATTGTTTGAAACGTCTTGCCAAACGCATACGATTATAGTACATCATATAATTTATACATTTTACATTGGGTGATACATAATAATATTATAGGATTGACGCCATAAAGAATAATTAACTTGTACATATAAAAAAACTATTTCTAACAATTTATTTACAACAATATAACAGTACATTATGTACTTTTATAATATTTATTATGTTCTAAAACTATATTTTGTAAATCATTAGTCATATTATGTTTTTGTATCCCCCCGTTTATTATTATAATATTATAATATATAACCAAATGTATAATGTATAAAATATTTTATTGTAAATTGTTAGAAATATCAAATATGTTTTTGTATCCACTTATTAACTAGGTACTCTGTAGTCAAACCTTCAATCAAATATAATATGTACAGTACATAATATATTTGTGTACATTTTGCATTAGGGGGGATACACAATAACATTGAAGGTTTGACTACAGAGTAGTTATTAAGTGGATACAAAAACATATTTGATATTTCTAACAATTTACAATAAAATATTTTATACATTATACATTTGGTTATATATTATAATATTGTAATAATAAACGAGGGGAACAAAAAAATAATATGACTAATGATTTACAAAATATAGTTTTAGAACATAATAAATATTATAAAAGTACATAATGTACTGTTATATTGTTGTAAATAAATTGTTAGAAATAGTTTTTTTTATATGTACAAGTTAATTATTCTTTATGGCGTCAAGCCTATAATATTATTTATTATCACCCAATGTAAAATGTATAAAATACCGTGTGTTCACCAATTTAGGGAACACTGAATTTTTCGGCTGGATTATGTTGGGATAAATCGAATTTTTTTTCACAAGCTTGTGGTATATAAATACACATTTTCAGATAAATTTCAAATTTTTAAACCCTTCGGTACGTGTATGCGCAATGCCACTTACTTTTTTTTTAATAGCAACAGGTAGTTTTGATACCAAAGTCGGATAGACTGAATTTTTTTAAGTCATTTTGACCAGTTGACCATGGCTCTAAAAACAAAATTGACTGAATGAGAGCCATTCAAATTTCAATAAATAATACATTTTTACAACTCACTATGAAATGCATAAAACCATTTATAATTATTTATTATTGGTCACTTTTTGAATATCTTTACGTATTTTTTTTTTTATATACGTGTTATAAATAAGATTAACATAATATGGATATAAAATTATTTTACAAAACTTGATTTTTTTTTATTGGGACATTTGAAAACAGTAGTCTACGCAGATCCACTAGTTAACCTAGCAGATTTAAAAAATAAAATCTTGGTTGCGTGTAATAACCTTACTGAAAGTGAAATAATGTCAGCAACTAATAGAGGATGTCTACAACGTTTTCAATTATGTGTCGACAATCACGGAGCAAACTTTGAACAATTTATTTAATTAATTGTGTAGTTATAAAATAACTGTTGTAATCAATTTTGATTAAATAATTTTATATCCATATTATGTTAATCTTATTTATAACACGTATAAAAAAAAATAAGTAAAGTTATTCAAAAAGTAACCAATAATAAATAATTATAAATGGTTTTATGCATTTTATAGTGAATTGTAAAAATGTATTATTTATTGAAATTTGAATGGCTCTCATTCAGTCAATTTTGGTTTTAGAGCCATGGTCAACTGGTCAAAATGACTTAAAAAAATTCAGTCTATCCGAATTTGGTATCAAAACTACCTGTTGCTATTAAAAAAAAAAAGTAAGTTGCATTGCGCATGCACGTACCGAAGGGTTTAAAAATTTGAAATTTATCTGAAAATGTGTATTTATATACCACAAGCTTGTAAAAAAAAATTCGATTTATTCCAACATAATCCAGCCGAGAAATTCAGTGTTCCCTAAATTGGTGAACCACGGTATATGATGCACTATAATCGTATGCGTTTGGCAAGACGTTTCAAACAATACATGGACGGAGTATCCTATATCCGAAAATCTGAATTCTGAATGCCACACTCCAGAAAAGATGATTCATATGCCTAGACGACGTGTTACAGTTGTATAATTACCGTTCATAATAAATATTATAAAATATAGTACAATAATACAGTGTGTTTCCTTTTAAAGGTAACACTAAATAATTCTGTCCAGTGACATCGGATTAATATGCGGTTTTCAGGAGGGGATAGGGAATACATAAATACACATTTCTTAATGATTTTTACATTTTTAGATTTTTCCGTGTGCGCATGCGCAATACAACTTGCATTTTTTAAAATGACAACAGGTGTTTTGAATACCAAATTCGGATAGACCGAATTTTTTGAAGTCGATTTGGTTCTTTTTATCATAGCTCTAAAATCAAAATTGACTAAATGGCAACCAGTCAAAGTTTCAATTAAAATTATTGAATTTTTCACCAATCATACTAGAATTTTATGAATTATTATGACATTTTATTTATTATTTTTGTATCCGTAGGTTTGCAGATATTATTAAATCATTTAAATTTAATTTTGAGGAATTAATTAACCTCACAACGTAAATCTATCCAAATAAATAATTGAAATAATTGAAATTGTAAAAAAATTGTGTTAATTAGTTTAATCTTTTCTTACTTAGTAATTGAACTAACATTTCTATTATTTATTTGGATAGATTTACGTTGTGAGGTTAATTAATTCCTCAAAATTAAATTTAAATGATTTAATAATATCTGCAAACCTACGGATACAAAAATAATAAATAAAATTTCATAATAATTCATAAAATTCTAGTATGATTGGTGTAAAATTCAATAATTTTAATTGAAACTTTGACTGGTTGCCATTTAGTCAATTTTGATTTTAGAGCTATAGTAAAAAGAGGACCAAGTCGACTTAAAAAAATCGGTCTATCCGAATTTGGTATTCAAAACACCTGTTGCCATTTAAAAAAATGCAAGTTGTATTGCGCATGCGCACACGGAATGATCTAAAAATGTAAAAATCATTAAGAAATGTGTATTTATGTATTCCCTATCCCCTCCTGAAAACCGCATATTAATCCGATGTCACTGGACAGAATTATTTAGTGTTACCTTTAAAAGGAAACACACTCTATACATACAATACATACATACAAAATATAGTTGGAAAATGAAAAACATGATATGTCAGGGACTTATGACGTAATAGACCCAGTGGGTATACTTGGCTGCAGCCAGACAACAGCCGTTCACTTACGGTACACGGTATCTGCAATTTGAAGAAAGTACGCTTACCTTACCGCCGAAATTATAAAAAAATGTTTTTGTTGATTTGCATAAATAAACGATTTGTAATGTTATACTTAGTTGGTTTTTATTTTAAATAGTATTTTATTTATTACAAGGTAGGTACTTTTAAACGAGTCAACACGAAATATCTAGTGTTTGAAAATTTCATGAAATTTAAAAAAAATTAAATATTTCAAATGTGTGAGTGCACGCATTGGCCAGTGTCACTAGTTCCCGGATGGATGACCACCCAGAATTTTCAGTGTCAACTGACAAATCCTTGCCACGCATACGCCACACGCCACACTGCATATACACACACGTATTCAAACCAACAGTACCCTTTCCCACAGGCCACAGTAACAGTGGTCACTAATGACCTTAGTTGTCGAAGCCTTAATTTTAAATAGAAAATTAAAATAACAACTTAACCAATCCGTTTACAAGTTCCTAGTTCCTTTTATTAGTTTGCAACTATTTTCAATTTTTCTGTATACATTTCTAACACAAACTTTATTGGAATAAGTACTTCTTATCATTAATCTGTATTCCGTATAATCGTATGAAATAAAATGAATTACCTTCATTTTTGAGTTTTAGATTTTACTACCTATGTAGGTGCAAGATTTTAAAATATAGATTATTAAAATATAGGTACTTAACTTAAAATTCTTTTTTTTTTTTAAACACATAATTTTAAATCCAATACATAAATTGAAATTGAACTATTTTGAAGACCAAACGAATTAGGTTTAATGTTGTATGTCTTGTAACATTTTTTTTTTTATTATTCATAGAGTGTTTATAATATAGGTCTATATTCTTCAGAATAAAAAAACGTGCAGTGCAAAATAAATTATTAAAATATAAATTATAATAATTTTTTTCTCGAAAGTTATAATACAAATCCCCGTGTTTCGATGAATAAAATAATAAATATATTTACTGTAAGAATGACTGATGTATGTATATATTTTTGTTTTACAAAATGTGTGACATTGGATCAGAAATAAAGCTTAGTAAATAGAGTGAAACTGTTTTTGAAGTAGTATTAACGTTTAAAAGCTTCTGAATAACATGTATAGTGGTACTCAAGTTTGTACAAAATAAGTTAGGAAGTAGATAAGCTAAAAAATATTTTTATCTTATTTTAATTTTGATGGATTAAAAATATAATTTGTATAGCTTATCTTATGCCAATATAACCATTAAAAAAAATCATATATTTTACTATAGATACCTACTAGATAGTGCAATGAGAATAATATAGTATGTACGACAGTAAATTAGGTGTTAAGATAGTAGACGTAGATAGGTAATAATTTTCTATCCTGACCACCGTTTAAAATTTAAGAGTGGAAATTAATATTGCAAAATAATATTGTGGACCTATCTTATTAGAACATCATAGGTATCGCTTGCTCCTAGCATTCAGGTAACCATTGTTATCCATTTTATAACCATTTCTCAGCTGATACCATGGTTACGTATATCGATACATTCTACACACCGCCCCGATAACACTATAATAACCCCAGTCGTTATTAGTAAGTACTGCACGTCGTTAAAATATATCTCCTAGAACGACGGATCAATTAATACTTTAGATATTATTATCGATCAGACGATATAAAACGGTGCAAGTAGGAACGCAGAGTACTGCTGCAGCAGTTATTTTACAGACATGGTAATAATATTATTTAATGCCTGCAGTGTAAAATAATTTGTATATTTTACGTAGGGGAGGTGTGCGTGGTATAGTGATAATAATATTATTGTGTACTAATCCACAGGGGAACAATATTATAATATAGTACGTCAAGGCAGGTAGACCCTTTTAAAAATTAGATGTTCTTTACACACGGGTGTTTAACTAATATTTTAGGTACGAAGTGCAGTGTACGAATTTATCCCTACGTAATTGTGCAGGCAATGTTTTACTCAAAAAAGACCACTGGGGGGGGGGGACCGTGGCTGAAAAAATTGCATGACGGCCACTCCACTGACATGGGAAGACACTTCACTCGGCTGAAGTTGTATATACAGTATTATTTAGAGGTGTACATTATTGCGTAGTGGCGTACGTCAGTATAACTATATCACTATAAATATATATGTATACGTATTCTACGAGGCCCCTCTAAACCACCCACATATGGCGTAGGGGTGGTTTTTTATGACGCAGATTTTGTCGACGGTAATCCACTGGGATTTTAATCGAATTTATGTGGGTCAAAAATGGAGCGTCTGTAGGGCTCTCTAGTTTGTTTGTTTTTTTTTTTTTTGTTTAGTTTGTTTTGTTTTTATATTGTTCGGATACGATTTCGGCAGCAAGTCGCTGTCGGACGATAGCCACTTTAAGGGACTTTTACGCGTCGTAAAGTACATAAGAGATAGGTACCGGCTATACTTACTATTCTTAGGTAATATACGATCATAAACACAATAATAGGTGCATTTGGACCGCAACGTATCTTGAGCGGAATCGAAAATCTTCGAACTAAGTGCCTTGACATAAAATAATATGATATCGATACGTAGGAGGCCGCCGAGTTCAAAGTTTGAGGGTTTTACATTTTTTTTTTTACTCTGTCGGCTCTAGCGTTTTGAAAGTGGCCGCAGGACTGGTTATTTTGCGGAACACTCGACATAACAGTATAGGTAATCAATTTCTTAAAATTATTATTGATATTTGAAACGATCGTTTTCAGAGGACGATATTATATTATTATTTCTCAGCTCCCTCTGTGTAAATATTATATTTTACAAAAAACATCTATACATATATAATGCCCCGATGGAAGACATACTAAACGCAAAACTCATTAAACGACAAGGCACGAGAGAATTCTCGGAAAATAATGATTCCCTCAGCAGTATAGCAATAATTATGAATGACTGTATAATATTATCGCCACGCGTTAATAATATTTAATGGAGCTCGAGCTTTCAGCAAATATTCAAATTAATCCATTTATCGCTACACCCACTTATAATATTTTAAACCTTTTACATTTCGAATTTCTAATTTACGACGATAGTATTTTCTCATATTATTTTATATCGATAGGTACCTAATTATTGATACATATACAACATGATAAAAATTAAAATATTATAATACATGCATATTCGATAAAGTGTTCAAAGTATAGAGTGATAATATAATATAAATGAATAAACATCGTAACGCGTTCAAACGTCAATATTATCGTTATCAAAATCAATTTAATTAAACGAGATCGAAATTCAAATTACATTATAATTTCGATATAGGTACCTACAACATATATTATTTATTTTTTATATTCATTGTTATTTTGAATATTTTCTACGTAACACTATAATCGTTTGAAAAATACTTAAATACGCGGATGTATCGAAACAATTATAGTTCGATAATTATAATACTATAAGAAGTACTATTAACCATTGTATAGCCGTGTTACATAAAAATATTATTGATACTATATTCCGTTTGAATGACGTATCACAGGTATAACATTTTTTCAAAATTTTTTCTCCATAAATATAAATTCAATCGTCGATTTGATACCATAATCAACTGCAAAACAAATTATATGATGATAATAATTGTACTTTTGTTAGTACATGATATTATATTTAAAAAGAGACAGACTTAGGAACCTATGCGCCTATGCATGAATAACAATATACAATAATTATTATTATAACCATTGCGTAATCACCGAGACATTAGATTCTGTGATTCAGAATCATATTGACTAATAGAAAAATACCTTAACAGTTTCCGGCTGACTGAAGGGACAATAATGTATCAAAATTACGTGTGCAGAAAGAACGTGATCGGAGTACTATCATACTTATAGCAATAATATAGCTGTATAATATTAAACTCAATCGATTGGAAACCAGATGTAGGATATTATAGGTGTCTTATCGAAGCCAATAGACTCGAAAATTGAATTAAAGGTCGGGCGCCAGACTTTGATAACAATCTTATAAATCGTAATTTTATTTTATACACTTTCAAAATATATATCGCGTAGTACGAGACGTGAGTTATATTCGTCGGTACGGTTTTTCACTGACCACGAGAAGATAATTCGACGGCGGAGAGGAAAAAGGACGTAAGCGACATATTATGTTTAGCTTTTTATAAATTATTTATCATTCTAAATTTTCCGAAATGTCCAAATTGGCTATATTTTATAATCCAGACTCGGCTTGTAGGAAATCAACGAATTAGGTCCTTCGTCGAACTCATTCTGGTGTAAATATAAATGACAAAAAAAATACATTCCAAATGAATGCACCAACAACTCTTCAGAAACTTCATAATTCATTATGAATTTTGAATTATAATATTTATGAATAATGTATATTATAGTACCTACCTATAGTGCCAAAAAAAAACTAATAACTATGAAAAATAACGTTACTTATCGATTTTAGCTTCCAATGAATTATTATTATTATTATAGTTATTGTACTATTATCTATGGACACATAGAATATTATTAGTTTTGTAAAAAAAATTAAAATACAATATTAATATGATTACTCTCAAAAAAACTAATAACTTCACTGGTAAAAAATGAGCTACTACTGTAATTATCCATATTATAGCTGTATATGACTGAAAATAAATGAAAAATAATAACGTAAAATTAGTCGAATTTTCGAACATGTTTTCAGCGTATTCATATTGTTATATTATAAATAAATAAAAATTTTAAACCTTTTGGTCATATTTTCATGTTCCTGTATAAACGATTAAAAAAAAGGTGCTCTGTTGTACAGTAGGTTACAAGTGTGTCACTGTAAATAGGATGTTATTAAATTTGAATTCAACGATATATTATCATTGTATAAGAAAAACGATTCTGAGCGGAGATGGTATGTTAGTCTAGGTATAAAACATATTATATACATATCTATGGTACTAAACAAAAAATTGACCTATAATAGGTACCTATAATAAATTCCAAATTAATCATATCATAATATCCATTAGGTACTTATAACGCGTTAAACATCAACAAAAACCCTGATATTACTGTAGATATATAATAATGTACTTTAGAAGTTTCAAGGAACCACGAATAATATTATACGATCACAACAAAATAACTAAAATAGTTATTCCAGATTTTTTATTATGTAATTTTGTCCAAATTTGAACTTAAAATGACTATAAAAATAAACTGTGCTTATGTATTTTTTAGATTTTTTGGTAACAGAATTAACTACTTAGGTGGAATCTTGTTTTACATTTTCAATCCTTAGATATAAAAGTTAAACATTTTATAAACTTTTAACTACAAAATAATTATTCAATTTTAAATTTGATACATTTTGTCGAAATTCGATCTTTAAATGCTTGTAAAAAAAAATTGTGCCTATGTATTTTTAATATTTTTCAATTGATATTGTAACAATATATCAGGAGCCTTGTATTAAATTTTTCCCTTTTTTGCTCAACAGATAAAATTATTGATATTTATAGAAAAAAAAAACTAAAATAATTGAAAACTGTAAATGTCCGAAAACAGCTCAAAAAGAGTCAAAATATTTTCAAAATTGTATGGTGTATAGGAAATGCTAATATAAACATTCAGTGGAATTTTCATGTATCTACAGTTATTCGTTTTTCAATTACAACAAAATAAGGAAATCGCTACATGGGAAATCGAGTGAATATCCAATATTGTAAAATTATGGACTTTAAACGCTCATAAAAATTTAATTTGACTTTCCTGTAGTGATTTTTTTATTAATAGAGGTAGACAAACTTATGAGTAATCTTGTTTTACACTTTTAAATCTTAGATATAAAAAGAAAATGTTTTACGAATTCTGAATTCAAAATAATTTGCTAATTTTCTTGATTTTTCCATATTTTGTCAAATTTTAAACTTTAAATGCTTATAAAAAAAACTGTGACTAAGGATTTTAATATTTTTCATCTGCCTTTGAAACAATATACTAGGAGCCTTCTATTAAATTTTCAAGCTTTTTTAAAAAAACAATAAAAATCGTATTGATATTTTTAGAAAAAAAACTAAATAAAAATGGAAAATGAAAATGTCCCTAAACAGGTCAAAATAAATCAAAATATTTTTAAAATATTATCGTGTATAGAAAATGCAAATATAAACAACCAGTGAAAATGTCATGTTTCTACGGTCATTTGTTTTAAAGTTACACCAAAAACCAAAATTCAATTTTGTGAAAAATCGATTTTGCGTAAAAATTCCCGTTTTTCCTTAATTTTTCTTTTGTTTTTCTTGGCGCTTTTGATAAGTACTGGGAATTTTAAATTTTGACCTCCCCAATGCACCAACGATATTCACTTTCCAATCAAACAAGATACTGAAGTTGAAAATCGAAGCATTATTTCGACTACTTATAGTGTACACTGACATAAAAATAAAAAATAAAAAAATACACATCATTGTAAAATACATTCATCGTTCCACTCAGAATCTAAAATTAATTATAACTCCGTATAGTATAGTGTAAACTGTATATAACAGGAAGATGTCCAATCATCCAGACACACAATATAGGATGTCCCGATTCACGATAACCAAACCTCCGGGGGAAAAGCGTCTATCAACTTTTGAGATTAAAACGCACACGAAATCACGTAAATCCTTATCCGAAATGTAACCCGACGAATGTGTGGCACACGACTACACGAGCCATATTAGTTGTAAATGGTGAAACTCCTCGAGCCGGATAAACTTTAACGTTTTTAGTTCTGAGAATTTTTTCAATTATCACTAGAAAACGAGAGGTGTAAACGTTTCACGGTATTATAATTTCCCTTTCACGACACTCAATAGCAATGATTTTGTGTTGCAGGAAAAGTTTACTAAGTAGCTGAGTGGCGACGTGAGAATCACGAACACTATGGCTGCAGCACGCCATGAAATATTATAGTCTCCAATATCATCTTACGCGGGTATATTAATATGATCATAATATGATGAGAGTTTAATATTCATTAAAAAAATATACATTTCGCTGTCGTTAATATTATCCTGCAGATTTAATTTGAAATCCTAACCATTTAATACGTGGCAATTTATGAATTTAATCTTAAAACCGCAAATTTCCTCAAATCATCATTATACCTATATATAGCGACCACGACGAACAAACTAATTAAACGAATTTCCTGTTTCCTTACAGTGAACACAATAAATAAATAAATAAATCTATATTATTATAATAATGTATTTTATATCGTACAAACTGTGTTACTATGATGCACTAAACTAACAAAAATAATATTTAAATATGTCAACTGAAACACTATTGTTACAATAGACGGAATTAGTTGAATGCACTTATCATCATTTTCGAGATACGGTAAACAATTATTAGCAATAATTAATAAACTTATAACACTCTGAAATATACACATAATTTCAAGTATATTATATTGTATGGAATAATAAATGCGTTTCGCTTAAAGACTAAAAGTTTTAGATCACCGATAGTGAACTGTTCAAACAAGTAATTCATTATTTTGTATTTATTTTCATGTAGTTTTATTAATACTATGTAATCTTTTCAGTTATTGCATAAATTATTATTCAGTTAAATCATCATATTATTATTCTACGAAACAGATAAAAAAAGGTTAAAGAATATTAATATTAAAATCCGATTCCTGGAATTCGTGTGTTCTATAATTTATAAAAAAAAAAACATTAAAACGATCCACGAGGCACAGTTCTTATATTAATATAACTATAAAATGTCTACCAATATTAATTAACCTTTGAATAATTACCCAGATATTTTTTTTGTAACGTGAGCTCATTTGTTTTTAAATGTATAGCATTGCGGTACCCACTGGACTATTATAATGACGCTATAACCAAAACAAAAGGCTTATAGAGTAAGTATAGGCATAATCAGCTACTATATTAATATTGTAGGTACTTAAACGAAAAAGTGACACAAAAACGAAATTTAAATACACAATAGTATACCTAGTAATAATATCACTGGATATTATGTCCTCTACTCGCGTTCTTCTTGTCAGTTTTGTTTCTTCCCGTGATCAAATCTCCGTATTGTATTTATTAATTTATTAAATTGTAAATGAAAAAAATAATACACAATTATTATCATGTTACAATAAATTGCACAGTGGTTAATATTTATAATATTATAGGTGCTTACAATAAGTTTTCAATGGTTTTATCGTTCGGTTTCAACTTTGAGACTGCACAAAATCAAAATATACGAATTGCACGCCACAGGCGCATATTGTAGAAACCGCCAACCGGAACCACGAATCGTCGTCTTCGTGTCGTCTGCGACTGCGTTATTATAATAATATTTTGTGAAGGGTTTTTTGAATCAATCGTGAAAATACATGATAACATATATGGATGTAGCAAAACTGCATTGTTTAGAAATGTGCACTTTTGATATGTGTTGGTCACAAATGGTGTACGGTTAGGTGGCAACACCCGTTTGTCACACCCACCGAGTCAACCATCAGTGTGGTTATGCTTACGTCCCTGCTCACAAATCGGCCTACGAGATTCCTTCTTAACTTGAACGGAGTATAGGTAATTTGGAAACCAGCCGTACCAGCTAAGCCATGGTTAACATTTTACACTAGCAGGCAGACCACAGATCAGACTCTAAGGAAAATGGTGATCTTCGATCTGCAGGTGGTGCGCCGATCCTGTCCAATTCTTAACGATTTCTTCGACAATGACCATCAAGAGAAATACATATTATAAACGGCGAGTGCCTAGTGAATATAACCACGATAGTAAGTTTCCTTATAATTCTAGTGTAATTCTAGTGTAGTTCATAATTCTATGTAAAAATGTAAAACTATGATGTGTTGAATTATTATAGGTCATGATATGATTTCGTCTTGCTTGAAGAATCCGTCCATTATTTTAACTTCGTGTCATGCGGGTGTATATTAAAAATTTTAATCAATTAGGAAGTCACGGCACTAGGTATTCCCATCAAGTTGTCTTCATGGGTCACCAGGGATAGTAAACTCGAATATGAGAGAATATAGATGGTTGAGTAACTTTGAGTGAAGTTATTTCAAGAATATTTAGCTACATTCTGTGAAAGTTGAAATTATGAGGTCTTAAATTATATAATAATTAAATTATAAAACCAACAATACGATAACAAAAGACTATATTTAATGGAAACTGTATGGTACCTACCTATACAAAATTACACAACGGGTCAGTTTTCCTTTATTCGTTTAAAAGTTGCAATTAATTGTCTTCATGGAAATAATTCAAATACATTTTTTTTATAAATACTTTTCCATCTGACAAATCTTATTTATTTTTTCCTAAACAAATCATTCCACTGTACATATTATACGGTATAAGATATAATTTAACATAGTAACATGTGTTTTCAACTAACCTTATATTTTAGATAATTAGTTGTTCTTTTATAATTAATTATTAATTGCAATTATGAGCTGTAAAACTTCATTGACGTCTCTATGATCGTTATCAAATATTTACGATCACAAAATCAATATATTTATTTTTAATAGTTTACATCAAGACCGCAAATGATGATTTAATAATAAAATATAATGTTAATTTTTCTTCATGTAATAGATCAACAGATGTCCAATCTTTATTTCTGAAAAAATTAAATGTTATTACCCGTATGTAAAAATAAAAATCTTGATAAATATAATATATCAATATTTTATTTTATTTTTGAAGATACTTTAATTTTACTCTATAATAGTCATATTGGAATATTTAGCAGTTTCATAAAATAATTTTGCATTTTTATACAATTAATAATTTCATAGAGCTTTTTTTTTACTTTTTAATTTTTGTTTCTGAATGACTTTTAAATGTTCTTCGTTCTTTGAAATTTTCAAATAATTAAAAAAGTTACGTAATATATTATTAGTTCTAACAATGTCATAAAAATACGTAAAAAGAGAAACAAAGTTAACGTTTAAACACTAATATGAACTTCATAAAGGTATATTTTATCTTAGTGTTCCAGTAACGGAATCAGAAGTCATACAGGAAGGGGGGGGGCGAATTTTCAAAAATGTAATAACCTTTTTTAGCTCAATATTATAGGGGGATAACTCGTTTGGGCTCAGTATGAACAATTTACCTGAAAATTGTTAAAACTTATGGGCACAATAGGTACCTACTGTAACTAGTAAACTAAACTCTAGTGTAATCTAATCTAATAAGTACTTAATCGTTTGATCTGTAGATCATGTCTTAATTATTGAAAAATATCACTTAAACATAGCTTTAGATATACCATTATCTATACCAGTAAATAATATGTCAAATAACATTATGTTCTATATTGGTCAATAATAAAAAAAAAAAAATACAGAATAAACGGCGATTCTCATTCGAAAAACAAAATTTAAGATGACACTGCAGGACCCAATATAAATGTTCTTAAAAACCTTAATCTTTAAAAATATTGTCTTAAATATAAACTACAAAATTACAAAAATCAGAATTTAAATAAGTTCATTATTAAAGAAAAAATGTGGTCTAGTGGGTTCCTATATAATTGTTTCTGGTGTGTTATTGTATAAATAATAGGTTAAATTTTGATTCAATGACATATATGTATATACAACCTAACTTACCTATATATATATTATATATATAGGTATACAAACTAATAAGTATCGACTAATTTAGTCAACATTTTAACTTTAATGCTTATATAAATAATCCTGTCCATGAAATAGATTTTTAATATTTTTAAATAGCTATAGATGATAATATAATATGCTATCATAAACACATTTTGGTGAAAATTTCAAGTATTTACGGTTAAAACATTAATTAAATTTAATACCTAATTATTAAATTAACCATTTGAGAATAAATAGTTATTTTACGGATTAATATAATGTCTATCTAGTGTAAATATTTGTAAATATTTGAAGTTCAAACGCTCATTAAAAATGAATGTGACTTTCCATTGAACTATTTTTATTTTAGGTTAAGACATTTATGAAGCATCTTGGATAACATTTTCAAATCTTAGATAAAAAAAAATTAAAGTTGAATTTCTCACTACAATATAGGTAATTTGACTAATTTTTACGATTTTAACGAATTTCATCGTTATAACTATTGACGATTTACCCTCGATTATTTTTTTTATTTAATTTCAGTAATAACAATTCATCACAAATAAATATTATATTAAACTTTCAAGGTTGTTAACCAGTCGAAATAATGTTTATTGACATTTATTGAAATACCTACATAAAATGAAATCGAGTTTGGTCGAAAACTATTTTTGCGACAACATTCCCATATTTTGTTTTTATTGTTTTGTTTTGTTATTCCAATTATTAAGAAAAGTATAAGGAATTTTTGACTTTGATCTCGTAAAAGTACCAAATAGATTTGACTTGATGAATCATCCTGTATAATATTCTATTTTAGAAAATGGTGTAGTGAACTCTACTCTTATATTTCGAAGAATAATATTTTTTCCGTCTGTTTTATTGCGAAAATCTCAATACAGTGTTTGAACGAAACATCAAAGACATGCTTTGTATTCCAATAGCCAATAGGCAATAAGAACGGTATCACCGGAAAATGTAATAGTAATAAATTTTTTTCTGATCTAAACCCAAAATAGATAATAAACACTTACACACTATACGAGTTTACATGCCTATAATATGAATGAAAAATCATTGGCATATTACCTCTAGAAATATACTCAGATTATAGACTATAGTAATCAAAAATCGTGTTTAATTTGCTTCGTTAACATTTTGAATTGTATGTCATAAACGATATAGTAATATCGGTTTTTAATGCTTATAATTTTCTCTATTGAGCCATATTGTTAGGTATAAATATGTCTCTTTTTCCATTTGAAATGTACGTAGCTACGATTATCAATCCATAAAAATAACTTCCTGAGTATAATATTATAATTGTTGTTTCCTCGTCAAAATGTCTATCGGTTAAAATTCGATTAAAATATTAAAATGTTCGATTTGGAAATTATTCAGTTTTTGCGTTTTAGAGTATTATCGTAGGATACACGTGATACTTGATGAGACATTCGGTTTGAACTCATTAATCCGTAATACATGCCGAATATACGAGATAATTTCCGGGAAACCATCAACGTCGAGACACATTAAACTAACAAGCTGGATAATAATCATGAATATTAAAACAAGATATAAATGGTATATAGAATTAATGTAATAATAATAATAATGGTAATAATTATATTCAAATATACCTATCACAATATATTATAATATAATATTAATTATTAATATATAATGCAGGTTGATTAAATTAGGTAATTAACTATTTTTTTTTAACTCTCAAGTTACAAATTTACTATAATATAGAAAAGAAATCTGCAGCAGTGTTGATTTTTTGACCTTCACCCTGCTTCTCTTTGAACCGAGTTTATAAGAATGATAAGTATTATGATGTATGCCCACGATACCTACATATTTTTTATTATACACTCCGATCCATCTGGAAAATGTTGTACACGCATACAAAAACTTTATCTCGATATTTTTTACTATCAGATTAATATGTACCTATATGTATATTAATTTATCATAATATGGTATATTATTATACATTAATTTATATGACCATCGTAATAATATACATTTCACATTTTTGGTTTGTAACGTTTACCTCTACAACTTACTGTTTTAATACATACGATGCCGACATATTCAACGATGCCGAATTATCGAACCGTTTTTTTTTTATACATTATTGTGATATTGAACTGTGATTCAGAATCTCAATGAAAAGGTTATAGGAAATTTTTTTTTAATCCAAAAATCAACTATTAAAGAGTGACTTACACATTAATTTGACCTTAAAATATAAAAATTTATTTTTTTTTTTTGCTTAAGTTCTCTGGTCCGTTTGTTATATAAAAAAAAATTAATATAAACAAAGCTCCATTTTAAAAATGTCATGCTAGCCGTATATTATTCTGTCCAAGACTACATCGATGATTTACGCGTCGTGACCTGATTTGTGAATAATTTTATTATATTTGGTTTGGAGCTCTAGTTCTAACTTCTACGACACCGCTAAGTTCTCACGCTGATTTCCTTATGACGAGGTGCTCCGAAGAAAATTCACTAGTAAGACAGAAATCACTCTTGGGATTGATGTTGACTGTTATATTGTTCTACCTGTGCAATGTGTCGTCGATTTCCCCTATATATTATACAATGTATAAAACAAAAACATTGCACATCATTATTATAGTTCATGCTATTCATTTCGGTATGCTGTATATTATTATCCATTTCATAGTATGTATTCAAATGTTCTTTGCTTTAAATCAGGACTTGAAACCGATATTGGATACCGAAACCGAAAACAAAATTGAAAAAATCAATGCCGGTAAACAAAATCGAAATCGAAAAATATAAAAACCGGTATTCATGACCAAAAACAACGTGATCAGAAAAATAAATACCGATAATCGAAACCGAAATCGACATTGGAAAAAATATTTACGGTTTCAAGCCCTGCTTCAAAGTGCTCAATATGTTTTATTCGGATAGTTTTTGTCGAAAATGATTAATCGAGGAAACTATCTGCATATAGCCTTTCGTTTAATCTAAACAATATTATCAAATTAAGATGATTGAATGTAAATATTGCAAGACGGGTTGGTGAGAACCAATCAGTGAGAAATTAGTGTTATTCTTGGACGAGTTTTGTGGACTTTTTGAACAGCGTAATGACGCGGCAAATCATAATGCTTTAAAATCTTAAATTGTTCGCCTCGAAATAAAAAAAAATTAAATCGGTCAACTTACTTGTTTCAGTTCCCAAAGTTCGTCTATCAACGTTTCTTCGACTTCCGTGAACAGAATATTTTATCAATAACCCAAATCATAAACCACTGCAACATTTTTGCGCGATGTGTGCATAGTGACAGATATAAACGCGTTGACAGGGCGCTTTTTTTCGACGCTTTCAAGTTTGGAATAATATAATTCTCTCCGTGTGACATGCAAATAGTTCTATGTTTTCGTTTTAGAGTATTGTCGCGGGCTATGCGTTGTTTGATGAAATATTCGGTTTGAACTTTTCAACCCAACGTACATGCGAGATCATCTCTGGAAAGCCATCAACTACCTACTGCTACGTGACTATAGCCGCGATAAAGAACATGGTCGTCGTTATTTACTAGCTCCCAGCGGCCATCATTCGTGTTTTTCACCATCGCAATATTCTGGTATTTTACGTTTTAGAACGCGTACAACTATACATTATAATATCGTTATAAATATTTAGAGAAAAGCTTTTATTCAAATGCGTGGTGGTGGATATTATAATACAATATTTCATATCTCATATAGGATACATTGCGGACGAGCTACAGTAGTACAGTGTACAAACTAGTGTACAACAATATGTATATAATATATATAATAATATTGTACTATCGTTCGCGAGAAAAAATAAACTCGTCGTTTCCGGCGGCGGCGGCGGGTATATATTATTATGGCGTTTTAAATGTTAAAATTCCGAACACGAGAGAACACTTTGAAGGAGGAGCACGCACTCTCGAACATTATAATACAATATAGACTGCACACACGGGTCAGGGTTTCGGTCGCCCCACGTGCGCACTATACCGATATACCAATATATACCATGTACATTATGAAAAATGCATACACCTATGTATATATTATTATTATCACGGAGATGGGCAAAACTATGGTCTGAACCCTTATCCTTGTTGTACTTGTACTAGCCATAGTGTGTATATAATGCAATATCGTACGCCAGCGTATACAACTGCTGCTGCTGCACCCGTATTAATATTGCATCGAGTTGTTATGCGTGCATTACTCACGCCGTCGCCCTCGTATATATATATACTCGTATAATATGCGTAAATTCTAGACTCCGTCCGATACAGTAAGTTCTAGTCGATCCAACTGTGACGAGCACTTCAATAGTATAATACTAGGTTTTATACTATATAGTATTATTAATATAATCAGTTTGTTATTATTTATTTTAGGTCATTTAAAATATATCAATACATTAGTATAAAAAGACGACAAATCGTTTTAATTTAAATATTTAATTAATCTTATATGCCTTTAATATTTGATTTATACTTGTTACTCATCTATAATTTATAATATTTAATCCCACCTATTATTATACATTTATACACATATTAATATAAAACATGTATTGGGCTTTGGCTCGTTAAAATAACAATAAATAAATAAATATATTTTGGTACTTTGTAACAAACATTACTCGTGCACGCCGCTGAAGACTCACGGGACGAACCATAGTGGCAATCCAGTACAGCAAACCAGTATAAGGTACAGTAGAATTTCCGGTAGAGCGCGTGCCCCAGGGCTCGTGACTCGTGAGTCGGTCACGAGCCGTAGCGCATTGACCCGTGTGTAATATACTAGATACTACTATACTATAAGTTAGCGAGTATATTCATATATACAGTTTTCTAACACGGTGTTAATAGCATTCACCTGGTTAATAGTCGTCGTCGCAACTCTCGGGAAGGCAAGCTAGAGTTTTGACTACCATTCGGCCTCGACCAACAGTCGAATATCAACACACCGCCGCGTACACTCGGCCCGTCGTACCGTTTCACATAGGTTGACGTCGACTAGACGTGCAGTTTGGCAACCTCGTTATTTTCGTTATTTCGTTCCACGATTACCTACCAGATTATCGATTACGGGACGGATCATAGTATAAATATTATTGTTTTCGTCAGTGGTGGACGATTATTAATCGTCGCAGCTCTAATCATCTCATTTCGTACTCTACGATTTCGGTCAAATACTCCTGCTGCGGTATACACGGACACCGGTCAACGTATACGAACAAGACGTGTAACCGTAGGACCAACGACCTGGAGATTGTGGTAGGATTGTTCAAGCACCGTAAGTAATACACTGAACAGTTAATGTGAATGTGAAATCAAAATGTTGTATAAATTATTCGCGAAATTGTATTATATCCAATCACCGATCTACGATACGAAATATATGTCTGCATAAAACCAGCATTGGTTATCAATATTCTTATGTATTAAAATAATAAATATTGTTGTATTGAATAATAATCATATAATATGTTGTATTAAAATAAATAATCTTAATTACTCTAAAACCCATGCGTTTGAGTCATTACAAATTGTCACCCAACAAGTATAATGTAATGGGATTACGTAATTTCATGTACTTGCTCATAAAAACAACCAGGAATGTGAAAGGCAAGCAATGACCACACCCAAAGTGTTTACGACTAGAATACCACTCTTATTCGTGAGGTCCATATCATATCAAGGGCGACTGTACACACGCCGCTCGCTTTCAAAGCGATATATAACCCATATATATAGGGGACAGCGAGACAGCCTGAGCAGATTGTATCCAGAGACGTAAGCAACGTACGACTCGCTTAGCTGCCAGCCATCACACAAATTACACGAAGATTATCATTCTAGAACGAGCTGCAATTCACTCAACTACACAAATATCACGACTGTTCTGCTTATTTTATTTGGTTTTAATAAATACATTTGATTACTATTATAATTTGACTATTGTTTATTATAAAAGTATATCAGCTTTTGGATCCCTGAAGGGCTGTACGTAACAATAGGACTCGAACTCCGCGATCACGAAAATAAGAACTCGAGCTCTTTATCGAATAAAAACAATACTACATCGTTTAAAAAAATAAAAAAACAACACTATACATCGTTTAAGAAAAAAAATGGAACTAGGAAAAAAAAACGACGTTAATGAAGGATGGGAAGAAAGAATAAAAGAAATTGAAAATCAATTCAGACAGCAGTTGAGAGAAAAAATACAGGAATCAGAAGAGAAATATGAGAACAAATTAAGAAACTTAGAAAATAAATGGGAAGAGAAATATCTCAAGAAAATCGAAGAAATGGAAAATCGGTACATAAATGCATTTAGAAACCTTGAACAAAGCCAACAACAGAACAGTGAAAATCGGAAGGGAGAAGCGTATCGTGGACCAACCCTGGATATTGCAAAACCGCTATTCTACGGAAACCACAAGGATATACACCCAATCGATTTTCTAGACCGACTAGAAGAATACTTGGTAGTAAAAAAAATAGTAAACAATGATGAAAAACTTATTATTGCAGGGGACTGTTTGAAAACCGCAGCAAGTAACTGGTTCACAACCATAAGGTTTCAAATTGATAATTATCAGGGATTTCGATATAAATTCAAAGATGAGTATTGGTCGCGTGAGATACAGATGCAGACATGGAGTCAGTGTCTCAACATAAGACAAGTACAACAGGAAACAAACTACAGAGAGCACTTTTCATACTGGGCCACGAAATTGAGACACCTTGAAGTACCAAAATTAGCCGAGGCAGAAATCGTAAGAAATATAGCAGGCCATTATCCAAGGTATCTACGAGCTATATTGATATCATTACCGGAGTGTACCATTTTAAACGCGATGAGGATATTGGGAACAGAAGACCATCGACGACCCCTGACGAGGGAAAGTAATGGCTACGGGAGTAGGCAAGCTGAGAATAGGGGAAACAACCCCGACCACTTACGTCAACTAATGGAAGATCAACCATGGAGAGAGGGAAACTGGAATAATAGACAACCACCACGAGCTGATCACCAACGCGATAACCAGGAAAATCAAAACAATCATTACAATGATAGGCCACGGAGAGACCCGGGTCAAAATAATGACCAGCAATGGCAAGAACGGCAACGAATAAATCAAGTTAATGCGGAAGAAATGAACAGTGGGGAATCAGATGATGAAAACACAACGAATCATACAATCAAAAACATCAGTACAAGCAATACGTCAGGAAGTAAACATGTAAGATGCGCGGTAGAAAGAAAATCAGTGATTGCCCTAGTGAACACAGGAGTCCCGGCCGGGAAAATCGAACGAGACCCCATCCAACAAGCCAAGGCCCTCGCTCGACATCAACGGCAAGCTGCAGCTAGAATAACCAGATATCACCGAGAATCCACCATCCAGATACCATACCCGATAGTAATCACCGACGCCGAAGGAAGGCAAATAAAAGAAGAAGATATAGTACAAAATGAACAAGAAATAATTGAGCGTGCTGAGAGGACAATACAAGGGAGGAATGTAGTTGAGGCTACCCTGGCGATGATTCAAAGTAAAAAAGGGATACCAAGACAAGAGGAGAAGGAATATCTGCAAGAAGAACACTATCAAGCATGTATATTACTAATGGAAGGAAAAGAGCGTGAAAAGAGGGAGAAATTATATGAGAAATTCGACAAAATCCCAAACTCCAGGCAATTATATCATGAAGATATGAAAAAAGGCAATACCACTAAACCATCAGTTGAGCATGCCTCATCCTTCAAAGTTGAAGAAGCCAACGTAGTCAATACACAAGTAAAAATCTTAAGCCGAGCTGAAAAAAAAGCTGCTGCCAAGCGCATAGGGTATAAAAAGAAGCAAACACAGCGCCAGAAAAAAGGCCAGGGCGGCAACGTAGCACAACAGCACCTCCTAAATCACTAGCACCAAACCGATGTATATATGTATTTCTGGTAGATGTTTCCTTTGTATAATATATCTAAAACCCATATGTTTGAGTCATTACATTTTACAAATAATATTGTAAATAGAAATATAATTACTTATATTATAACCATTGATTTTCATTATTAACTTTTTCAGTATTTTATTTTATGAGAAGAAGTACCAGTTTTTAAGTGCACCACAAATAACAACAATGGTAATAAAATGCACGACCATGATAATTATTGTATGATTGCATACACTTATTTCCGGTACCCTTTTTTGTTTTCTAATAACAGTCTTGTAAAACCTACTTTTTAAAAGTATTCATTTTTCAAATATATTATATACTGTGTTCCAAAAGAGAAGACACCAAACGGCCTCGAGAAAACCCGTTTTTGCTACCTAAATCTATTGTGTTCTCATTTGGACAGTGTATGGGTACAGATACAGATCATTATGTTGAAAAGTATTTAAAATCCGTATTTGAATACTCAGTAAATAAGTATTTGAGTACATTAAGTACAAGTGCAAATGATTTTTTAAGTACGTATTTGAGTACTTAAAAAGTAGGTATTTGAAAACTTTTTTTCAAGTAACTAACAAGACTGCTAAATATCTATTTGGTTTATTCGATAGCATTTTTTGTTTTAACTACCTACGGTTGAAAAAAAAAATGTTTTATCTATGCATCTATCGGGGCCAGAGTAGCGCAGTGGTCACGCAGTTGACTACGACTCACACAGTCATCGGTTCGATTCATAGCTCAGTGCAAAATAAATTTGTGTGGTTCTACGCGATCACCATTTCCCCCTGCTGTCGTCCGATTGCGTCATCTGGTTTCCAACTAGGTCTCACTCCACTGGGAGTGAAGACCGCACATGGCTCCTCTTGCAGGAGAAGGGGGGTAGTATCATGCATATAGTGATATATACATAGATAAATAGATCACATGATCTCCCTACTACCCACTTGTGATAAGCATTGACGAAGACCTAGAGGTCGTTTCAATGAACAAATAATAAAAAAAAAAAAAATCTATGCATCTGACACAGTGATTCGTTATGACTTATGACTTTGCGAGTCATATAGAACCTTTTGTTTCTGATAACTTTTTAAATATGTGTTGGGATAAATTGATTCAAAGAGAAAAAAATGCAAGAAAATATTCCTCAACTGAACCGTCAAAAGAATCTTTTTTTTAAATTGTTTTTCATAGAATCCTTTGTTTCCATCACAAAATTATTTTACAATGTTTACAATAAATCTATTAATGTAATAAAAAAGTATAATAAAATACGTAACTATTAAAAAAATATTGTAGATACTTGCTTGCTTGATAGCTCTGTTTAATAGAATTGGTACTGCTAATTTTGTTTTAGCGGAAACCCAGACACCCAGTCTACTTATAATAATCCTTATAATAATAACCAATGAGCATACAACTATTATAATTGAGGTTAATTAGTTTTTCTTATTATAAAAATCACAAAATTACTCAGTAGGTTTGAAAAATACTTTTATAAAACTTGTTAATAACCCTAAACACTGAAGTAGGTGCATAAAGGAATAAATTTACTATTATTTTACCAATACCATAAATAATAAAATTACTGCATAGGTAATATAACTAATGTTTATTTTATTTTTAAAAACACTGGAAAAAATAATTTTTTTTATAATCTTAAAATGTACTTTTAGTACAACATACAATAGCGTAAAATAATGTTTATATTTAAGTGTGAAAGTATGGTAGGTAATAAATTTGTTTCGATAAAACAAAGTTTTATCAAGTAAGTTTACTTGTAGTTGCACCTTTGACTTTATCCATTTTTCCTACTCGCTAAAATAGGATAAATTCTTCTCGAAGTAAAATACAACCACATAAATTCAAATATGATGCGAAAACCTTAAACGTGACCGTTTACGTTACAATAAAGTACAATTGTTCGAAGGGTACGTAAGTATATTTATGTCAAGAAATAAAATATTTTTAAATTACGGAGTCTCACTTTGCACTTTGACGTTTCCGGATGCTTTGTTAATCTTTTCGAGCTAAAATAATGGTATACAACTTTGAACCAATAATTAAAAAAAAGTTTTTCTGCAGTTTCAAAAAATTTGCATATTAAAAAAAAAAAAAATACGTAGTACTTCAGTAATAACTTAATTAGTTAAAAGACTTAATACTAATTATTTATGCACAGTTTTCGTGAATTATTCATCGATGGGATCAGTAAATTTTAATGTTTTTATTTTTTATTTTTATAATGAAAATTTATGATTTAAAAAGCAAACGAGAACGGCTGGGTGAAATGATGATTTTAATTATTATTTGAAATGCAAATTTTTAGATTTTGCAATGTTTTGTTTTCATAAAGCCCTCTCCAATTAGTTCTTTAAACTTTTTACCTCCGGTATTTTTTTAGTGGAAAAAAAACATAATTAGCAATACTCACATCCATGCCACTGTGGCAAACAAAGTCAATGTATGTGTACATAAATGTTAATGTTATTATTCGAGTGCGTTCGAGATGAAAACATACATCATAATATTATACAAACCTATAGTTACATTTGTACTTGTTGGTGAACGTAACTACTTAATAATGCGATGGAATTAGTTTGATAGTTTGAGTTTACCTACATCATTAATATGATTGAAAGACAAATACAATGAATACCTAGGTACATAAAATTAAAACATTAATATAATCATTAACCATATCAAGTATTGTTAATATAACGAGGACTTTAAAAAAAAAAATATTGAATAAAGTCGTAATTGAAAAGGTGTTTGCGTATAATAAAAAAGTTTATCTTGCAGTGCTATTTCCATCAGACAAAAACAGGTTAGTTTTTAGTATTGTTTCATATTATCCTCTTTTGTATTCATAGATACCTTTGTCCGACAAGATAATTGAAAATAATAGCATTTTACGGCAACAATACACAATGATTATGTTTAAGTGTAGGAGGGAAAAGAATAATTTATAGGTACGCAACAAATACTATGTTGAAAATCTCAAATTTATAATGAATTCCCTGAGCATCTACTTCAGTAATGATTATCGACTTAGTAAGAAAATATTTTACATTGGACTAAGTACCTGTTGTAAAAACCAATAATAATTGTATCCATCACTGCACAATGACGAACAGCTAATCACAACATGTCGAAATAGATACACTTGGGTTTACGGACTTCTAAACGACATAAAACGAAAACCACACATGGGACAAGGATGGCAACACCACCACAAGTTAGGAGCAAATCTAAAGAAGATATAGATACCACCCCGTCCGAGATAAGTCAAACAACGACCGAGATACCGCCAAATATTCAGCGGAGAGGCACCTTTTTGTATTCATTTCTTCACCAGCCTTACAAATGATTTGAAAAGTTGTATTGACATTTTTACTTTTTTTTTTTATTAATTATTAGTTATATTTTCGTATCATTGAGCGAATAAGTTGCAAAAATTAACATTACAAAAAGCTTTCAATATATGAACATCTTAAGAAATGCTTAATTTCAGAACTTAATTAATTTTTTTTTTTTTTTTTTGATCGTGTAAAATATGATCAAAGATTTATTTTCCCTGAGATAATTTACAAAGTCTAAAAGTCATTATATCGAGTTCACTTTTTTTTATTATTATAAACTATTGATGAGGTTTTAAGAAAAATAATAAAAAAATCGTTGTTTTTTATAACGTGGCGATTATGTGACATAAACGTAGCACGCTACTCGATACTTTCCACTTCGAAGGAAATGTATGAATCATAAATATATATTAAGAATTAACCATTAATTGTATAAAGCGTTAGAAAAATAAAATTTGGTGGTTTTTCCCGTGGCGTTAAAAAAACCATTGAGAAAATCGAAAAATTGGGAAGAATTTTGGCTAATAATAAAATATTAATAAGTAATAGGCACAAATTTATTCAAGCAGCAAACATTTTAGCCTGGTCCAGCAGGAATCGCTCACCCACCACCCTAGCCAGTCACACTTTTGATAATAGTTATGAAAGATAAAGTTTAAGTATGATAATAATAATACATTTTTATAAGTTTGAGGAAACCCGGGAATTTTTTTAAAATGTTTGTGGCATATATTATGGAGCATATTATGGAACAATATATTAAATATTGACTGCACATGACAAATATATGAATAGATATATAAAAATGAAAGGATTTATTTTGAGATGTCTAGACGGATGATGATAATAATTATTGTTGAGTCGTTGCATTAATATGAATGCAATAATTAAACGTTAATCAGTATAACTGCAGTTTATAGGTATGAATGATAATAACGTGTTTATTGCAGAAACAACATAAAAGTAAGCTGAATGTCGTGCGAGGCACACACGTCGCGTATGGTAGGACAATCCCCCACCATATATATATATAAACATTATTTAATACGTAACACCTCTTTCCTTATGAGTAAAATTTGATTTTGTTATAAAAATATTTTGATATTATACAATTCTAATTTTTTTTATTTATGATTTAAATTTACAATGTATATCATCATAATTATATATTTTATAATAAGCTATAACATTGAATAATTATAATTATTATTTTTAACTGCAAATGCGTTATTCATTATTTATAATTAGTAGGAGAATAACGTTGAGGGGGCTTTCTTATCCTGTAAGGTTTTGAAGTTGTTTGTGTATCAATCGATGCGATATTAGGTGTTGGTTCAGATTTAGTAGAATCATTATTGGGTAAATCTATCATGCTGGTTACAGGGGACAGTGAGTTATTTATTTGGTTGTGTGGCCATATTTGATCAGTGTGTCTTATCCATTCTGAACAATCGTCTAGTATGATTTTATGAGTATTTAGGCTAATGTTTTCTGTTATTTTTCCTTTTTGTCAATTTTCATTTTTATTTCGATAATTCTTAACTAATACCAAATCACCCTCTTTTACATTTATATATCTTTATAAAGAATTTTTTATTTGTGTAATTTTCTTCATTCGTATTTGGGATTAATAAATAAAAAATAGTACGTGTTGAGAGGCCAAACATAAGTTTTGCTGGTGTTTCATTAGTGGTCGAGTGTACAGTATTTCTATACATCAATACAAATTTATTCAAATGGTGTAATGATGTTGAACATTTATTAAAAAAATGCTTAACTATTTTTACTCCAGATTCGGCAAATCCATTTGAGGCTGTGTGGAAAGGTGTCTCTGTCAAATGCCTGATACCTAATGTTTTGCAATATGACTGGAATTCATCGCCATTAATACATTTTGCATTGTCAGCTGTTAATGTTCTGGGTAAGCCAAAACGTGCAATTAACTAGGACAGTTTTGTTGTGACCGTTTGTGCTGTCATCGAATTTACTTGAAAAACTTCTAACCACTTTGTGGTTGCGTCGACAATAATTAAGAATGTTTGGTTTTTGTACGGACCTAAGAAATTTCTCAATTTTTTTTATCTATACTAGGCCACCAGAAATACGAACTCGCAATGCTTTTCATACTCGACATGCCAATATGACAAGAATGCAGTTCAGTTAGAATTGACTTACGAAATTTGGTTGGTATGATTACTCTAAACCCCCAAAATAAACAATCTTGTTCAGCTGATTTTGGTGGAAGAGACATGAAAATCATGTACAGTTTTTGAAAATTACAAGTTATCACCAATCTAGGATGTGCTATAGAATGATCCATGTGGTAAAACCACAAAATAAACTCAACAGTTTTTATGCAATAATATAACTTATCCACCTTGTATTCAGAAAAAAACTTTTATTATTTCGAAACAAAACATCAATACTTAATTTAAAATCACTTAAAATTTGTCATATTTTGTGAAACCTACCGGACCATGTATTTATTTAATTGTCCATCGGTTTATGTTCTCGTGTATTCAGCTAGATTATATATCCAGACTGTAAACGGTTTAATAGATTCTCACTAACAAACGTTAGGTAATTAATGATTTATTTTAATACACAAGGAGAAGAGGGTTATCTTCAAAGAGCTTGGGTACATAATATAATATTATTATACTTGGTATATATTTTGTTAAAGATTGTCAAAGGTCGCGTGGTCACGTGGTGTCGACTTAAAGCGATACTAAATATTATAAATTATACTTACCTTCATTATGCAGTGTGGTATCACCCGTATTGGACAATACGCGGTAAACCAACTATATACGCCTTACCCTCGTATTCTCTATAGTTAATGACGCTCTCTAAAATTAATAGAATGGCACTGTTAACTTTGATGTACGATGATATGTCAATTCTTAGTTCGTTCCTATCTTGAAAGGAAATATAACCTAACCTTGGCACTATTCAGTTTAATAATACTTCATTGACACATAGTACGTATATCCCGGCGCTGCTCCTACAAAAGGTAAGAACTTAAGAATGACTGAAATTATTATAAGCTTGGGTTCTGAAGTCGGAAACACTTTTATTAATTTGAAACAAACATAAATAATTCACTTATTTTAAGTATACTCGGTCCGTACTATTACTGCCGCTTACTGTCGTACCTACGTTCTCACCGAATCACTCAGCGACAACGGGACTCCCGGTGTTATATAGTAAAACATTATTGCTGCCTCAGACATATTGCTTCACTGGCCTGACCTATGTCAATAATTTAAAACTTAAAATATTTCCACCTATATTACACATAATATATAAAATAATAATATTTTGACGACTGTCTACAATATACGACAGCAGACTTAAAGTGAGTTACGAGTACCTAAACAGTATTATAGGATCATAATTATCAATATTAAAAATCATATTTTACTGCATTGGAGCATATAATATTATCAGCAAGAATACTTAATAAGGTGTCAGTAGTTCTTCACATCATCAAATTTCCTATTTAAGAACAATTATTTTGATTTAAATTAACACTATAACATATTTTACTGGAAAATGATATTGACGAATATGACGCGTCCTAGACGGATTTGAATAATATTATATTCAATTGGAAAGTCAATCGAATGATGGTACCTATCAAGTTCATGTTTCATATTTTTCAATCAGATTTTATATTGTTTGTTTATTATAACTTGTTTTTACTACCTAATATTCATATTAGGTATAATTTATTTACAAGTTAATGCAGCATGTTTATGTCTATATTGTATAAGAAACTATGATACAACAGACGTCATTTTCACTCACTGTCAGCTACTGCAGATGTTTGATCGGTTGACGTACCGAAACGGCGAAACCTAATAGTTTTCAAATCCATACTATATGGTGGAGTATGCGATGAGTTTATAAACATTAATTTGATTTTAAAATCAACAGTAATTGTTCTATTTTGTACTTTTGTAGTGGTTGTTTCAATTTTATACAAAACAAACACCGCCTTTTAAAATAAATATGTATTCACACGTGTGTTACAAGTAATAATGTGCATGCGCTAAGTATGTATTATGTAATATCTAATGAATTTATTTATTAAATATTTCAATATTAGGTACATAAGGTGTAGTGTACAACAGCCGTCTTAGTATAATAATTTATGTAAAGTAAGTGAATTTATAATCGGAACACGTCCGATGTGTGAGACACGTCACTTGTAAATATTGTCGAGCCACAGAATATAAGCTTTTGATTTGCGTCTTATTGTAACCAGCAGTGGTCTTGGGAGTTTAAAATTATTATTTGTACAACTCGCGTTATAAAGAAAATCGATCACCAATTTATTATTGGCAAGCTATTATAAGTCATTGGTAATATTTAAACGTAAGATAAATCAATTCAAAATTCAATTGATAATGTCCGCTATTTAGAGGTTCCCGCCCTACAGAGGTAGGACAACTTACACAATTTGTTTGTCCCACCCACTCAGACACTCTGTTGAAAATCTTTTTCTCATTTTACATAATATGAAAACAGAAAATGTAAATACGTGTATAAATTATGTAGCTATACTATGTTTTGTATTTATACAATAATATATTTTATATTAATTACTCTTTTTAAAATGTGGAGGTACCAACCGAATATTGCATTAATATTGAAAAAATAGCTTAACCTATTTATAGGTATTCCATTTATTGTTAGCAATCAAGTGACTAAAGTCGATAAAATATTATCATATTTCAATGATTTAATGAACGTTATAGGGTACTAATTAACTAATAATGTTTAAGGTATAATGTTTAGGTCTTCAACGCCTCAGTACTATAAAAATATAAAATCTTTAAATAATAATACCATATTTGTAATAATAAATTATTAATCAAGGTTTTGTAATAGGACACAATAATACAATTTATCGTATTATATGGATCTACACAGTACGTATAATGTCGTCACGAAACAGTCACTACCATAAATACCTACAGTTCAAAAAATCTAAATATGTTTTCATGCCTATTTATAATATCATGTTTAAAAAATGCTCATAAAAATATTTTGTGAACATTTAAAAAATCTAATACGGTTCTTTTTTTTTTTTTTGTATTTCAATACTATTACGAACTAAGATCTTTTCGAACCCGGTATTGCGTACATTTTCTGATTATTTTGAACCTCCATAAGTAATAACTAAATTAAATTATCTGTAAGAATAGCTACCCTAAAAATTGAAAGTTAAAAAATGTTTACTGCACTAAAAAAGTGATAACAGACACACATAACTTTTAATTTCTCTATATATATACAATATACATATTATTATATTCTTTTTTTTTTCTCACTTTTTTTCTCTCATTCTCATATCATTTGTTTATTTTTTTAGTATAACACACACCTATGAAACTGTCATTATTTTTATTATTGTAAATTGGAATTTTATTCCGTTAATAAAATTATTATTATTATTATTATTATTATTATAAATAAAACAATATTATTAAACAAAAATACACAATTGTAAAAGAAATACATTCATCGCTTCGTTTAGAGTTTAAAATGTTGAAACGATACGATAAGTACACCCTGGTAGTTAAAATTGTAACTACTCAAGTCAGCTAAAACCAGCACAATATTGTCTATTGAAAACACACAATAATAATACAATTGAGACACTTGTAAGAACAAGGGCCCAATTAGTCATTTTTCAACAAAGGCCCAAATTTACAATTTTCAAACAAATACTTTGACTTACTGAAATATTCAAAATAACTTCTAACTGAAAAAAATTATAGACTTGAAGGTATTAAATATGAAGACAATTCAAAATTTGTGATCATACTAATAATTTTTAACTGAATAAGTTTTTTTTGTCTCCTGAAAAAAATTGAAAGTTCGAATTGGGCCCTTGTTCTTATAAGTGTCTCAATTGCAATATAATCTAACTCAAATGGAGATCGCTGCTCTTATTTTAACCTTCAAATTGAAAATTAAATTATCTATAACATACACTAAACAAAATTAATACATATTTTGTTTTGTTATTAATGTGTTATACATTAATGTTCTATATACAATCGAGTGTTTTTGAAAAATGTGTAAGTGTTTTAGTTTTATTCCAATATAACAGGTGGGACGCAATATTATATTATTATATTTTAAGACTCAAATATCAATTTATCTACAAATTATAAACAAGGAATACATTGTACACAGAGTACGTTGATTTTGAGCACCCATTAAAAATAGAATGACAAAATTATGAATAATAATTTATTACATATTATAGTAAAATGTACAAAAAAACCGGCAAAAATGACACGAATCAGGAACAGGCGAACATACGGTTTTGTCAGAAAAGTATCTCACAAAGCAATTGTCAGTGGGTACACTGGAAAAGTATACCTATTATATTATACTATCCCTATTATAATTTATAACTATTATGAGCGTAGCAACCGAATTATTTTTTCATCGTCTCACATTTACATTTTGTTCGCTATTGTACAATCATGGAGATTATAAACAGCAAAAAAAGTTTTTTTTTTTTACTGTACAAAAAGTATCTGTGTTTGACGCACACGTGCAATTGCTTTGAAATATACTTTTAACGCAAAACCATATTTATTTATAACATACATATTACACAAACTTAGAGTAAAAAAAAAAAAGAACATTATTATTATTAAAATATAATAACCTAAGTAATTTATATCGTCATTCCTTGTACTAAAACACAGCCTTTTTAGTTAATTTGCTATAGAGTATTGTCTTGGCTCGAGCTGTTATTTTTGTATTCATTTGTATTATATAACTTGTCTTTAAACCGATCGACTAAAGCTCGTCAAACCGAATATTATGTTGGCTTAAAACACCAATATGTTATAAATATGATCTACTTACTTACAAATGTTTAGGCTATATAGAATACTTCCCCACGCTATTTAATGGGAAAATAAAGTAAAAAAAAAATGTAATTTAAAAGACAATAATATTCTTATAATATATTATTATTAATTTAATATTATAAAAACATAAGTTAAGACTCGGCGTTTTTGTTCATCGATATTTAAAAGATTAAAATGATGTAGGTAATGAATTTTCATAAAAATGCGTCATAATAGGATAATATAATATAATATATTATACATAATGTTTTAATTATTCACGCATGTGTGGTTGGGAACAACTATTATTCATTAGTAATCATAACAATAATATATGTTACATCGTTAAGAGTTACATCTTACAGGATATTATCACGTGTCACGTTATCATTGGTTACTATATTATATTTTGTTCGAGATGGGCTATGTCTCAGAATCTTACTTGGTATGACTATAAAACTTATGTACGAAATTATCTAAAGTCTACTAAACGTAAAAAATATAGTGACATTTTAACTATGTGGGGACGTTGGTTTAGAATCCGGTGGCGTAGTCCTTTCGCTAGCAGTAGTCGTTGGCGAATTTTCTGGCCTCAACGAATCATCCATTCTGTTTTCGTCATCTTCGTCCTCGGTATCTGCTCTGTAAACACTGGTCTCGGCTGCTGAAGGAATAGTGGCCAAAAATCGAACACTTAATCTGTTAGGAGAACCACCCACTACCAGCTCGGGATCGTCTAAAACGGCCGGTTGACGCGTCAGCCGAGGCTTTGGTTTATGGTCGCTGCAACCTACACTGGACCTGGAAGCCCTCGTGCTTACACTAGTGCTGGCTGTGTTGGCGGAACCCGAACTGTCGTTTCTCGAGCTCGACAGATTTGAGTCTTGCGAAGTCTTCCTAGTCACAATCCATGAACTGGCACGCCTCTGTTTTGGGTCCAGAAGTCTCAAGGGTACGCCACAATGGTGGTGATGATGGTGGTGATGATGCTGTCTCCACGAATCTGATCTTGATGAACTGTAATTTTCACTAGAAGACATCGACGACGCGCGCTTATGCTGTTTTTGCTGTATTTCGGCGATTTGGTAAGCGTACCGGTCGCTCCTCATATACTGTCGGCCCGAATCAGACTCTCGCTGTAAACACGACATTATTCTTCTAAATTTAATGTTCAGCCAATCGTAGAATGTCTCCTCTGTTTTCACGGACTTGTCGTCCAACAGTTTTACATTGCAGCTGCACGGAGGATGTGGATAGTTGTCTCGCGATGACCTGTCCACCAGACTGTTGGTGTTAGCCGGCGTCTGCCTGTTGCTGAAGTTGGAGCTGTGTCTACACCTACCGATGCCTCTGGTCACTCTGGACTCTTCGATGGCTTTGCATATCATCACGCAGTCTTTCTTGAACTGTTTTGTCAGTATGGCATAGAGAAACGGATTGCAACATGAGTTCAACGGCAACACGAACACCGTGAACACTTTGGCTTGTTCTAGCGAGACAAGGTGAAACCCACAGATGGCCGTCAAAGAGACGAATGCTATGGGGGCCCAGCACAGCAGATCGGTGAACACGAGAAGTGCCATGCGTTTGGCGATTCGCGAGTCGTTAGAATTCCAGGCCTGAGAGCCTCTGATGGCGCAATACATTTTCAAGTAGCATCCCATGAGTATGAAAAATGCAACACCGTTTATAAACATGAGGAAGACTACGTAAACCAAGCTCCATGTGCCAGTGGTGGTTTCGAAAGGCAGGCACGTGGCGTACTTGCGATAATCAGACACGCCAAACAGTGGCAACGCGGCCATGCCACCGGCGAAGATCCAACCACAGAGCATTATGTAAGATGCGTGCTTAAGTGACAGACGCTTGTTTAGGTGCATGGCGTGCGTGATCGCGTAATTCCGTTCCAGTGTGATAACGGCCAGTGTGTAAACTGAAAGTTCGGAGCTGAGCACTGCCAACACGCCAGCCAGCTGACAGCCGGCAGACATTTGCCAAGGTATCGCGTACACTTTGAACTCTCCTAGGGTGCCAGCGTCAACGACAGCCAATATACCTGTAAAACCATCAAAGTATGAATATCTTGGCTAAAAACTGAACAACCGACAGCAGTACTACACTAGTACTGTTATGTTTTGATAGTTTTATATATTGTAAGACGATACCTAAATAGAGGCCCATGAAGAAATCGGCTGCGGCCAAATTGCATACAAGAAACCTTGGCACGTCTATTTTACTTCTGGCGAATATCAGCACGAACACCACAGTCCCATTTCCCAACATGGCCAATAAGAACACCACCCATACTCCACATCTCAATGTCCACCAATCGAAGAGATCTTGGCACGGCAGAAACGGACCTATATCAATAATGTTAGTTGGACTCTCTTGTCGACGACTCAGTATATTACACATGGATTAATGAAAATATTTACCTGGAAGTGGCAAGCACTTGATTTTTGATGACATCACATCCTGTGATTTTCCTTCCAACTGTTGTTCTTCAAAATATTCTTCCATGTATGATGGCAAATTTCCTGGGTACGTGAAGTCTGAACCAAATGAATCCCACAAATCATTGACTTGCGTCCCAAATTTTTTACTTAAATTTTCTGTGAAATAAAGACAGTTTTAAGCTACAAATTTATATTTATTTTAAAATAAATGCATGAATAGTTTCACATAGATATCGTATTTCATCCGTGGTCCACTGGATATTAACAAAAATAACGACGGATGAATAGAACAATTATTTAAAAAGGGGTGGATAACTTTTTTACCATAACGCAAAATGTCAGCTGCAGATGGTGTGCATTTGTTAAACAATAAGTACCTACACATTTTTAAATATAAAAGATGAAATCACTTCAAAAGTTTTATTTTACAATACTTGAAAAAACCCAAGTAGATGATATTGTATTATTTTAATTATTTATTTGTTTAATGTTTTATTTGCTTATTTATTATTGCAAAAATTAAAAGACTTCAGAGGACTGGGTATGAAAGTTTGGTCACTCTCAGCGCATACTATTAGTACTTACTAAAATTATGCATAAGTTAATGCTTAAAAAAAAATATTGAACACGTTGAGGAAATTATGACGCTCAATTTATATCAAAAAAGGTGTTACATGAACATATTTTGTTACCTAAATTTAAACTGACAAAAAAATTTAGAAAAAAAAACATAGAAAATTAAATAATAAGACTTATTACATTACAAGACAATATATTTAAACAATATTTTACTAATTGGACTGTTGCTCCTTTGGAGATTGATCAGGCAATTTGTTCGAAATTTCTTGTTATCGATGACCAACTTACATGATATAGAACCTTTTTGTAAAATAAATCAACCAGTAGTTTTTTTTTTTTATTTTTAAATTAATTTTTCCATTATAATGAACCATGAATCAAAAAATAAGGAATGTTAACTTATCTAAATCAATATTATTATTGTTCATCACCAACTTGACTTGAAATTTGCTATACAATTGAATTTATGGGGAACTAAGTCCATAGACAATATTCATGTTTCATTCAATACTCCTAAACAAGCATATTACATATATTTGTATACTTATCACAGAGAAATTATTTTTTTTGTAAGTAGATACCTACCTATAAAATATACAATATTTTCTAAGGATAATTTCGGCAAAGCTTTCAATCCAAATGCAATGTCTTAATGAACAAATTTGGAACAAAAAAATGTAAATACAAGTTACCATCTACATCATGGATACCATTAAAAAAAAGTTCTCACTAGGTATATTTGCACATTTAAAAATCAACAAAATAATTATATGACCTAAAATGTCGTAATACAACTGAACTCTATTCAAACATAAGTCATTATTCAACAGATGATATTCAATTTTTATGAATTGTAAATTTTAATACGGCAAATATTTATAGTTAGTATATTTTTAGTGACAATCATAAAAATTATAATACGTATTTTTATACAAGCTACATTTTATGATTATGATGTCATCTGCGAACAGGCTTTATGGAAAACTCTAAAACATAAATATAATAAAATCTACCTATTTGTATTTTTCAAACTTTAAATACACGTGTTTGTATATTTATGTAATATTAAACGTAGATACGCACAATACAAAATTATTATATGAAACAAAAGTTTATAAATTGTGTTATAAATTATAATATTCCCTGAATTTTTAATATCAATATTAATAAGTTATTTTGACGTTCTGAAATATGATAACGACAATGGTATTCCGGTTGTACTTTAACCATGTATTAGATTTCATATGAATGTCAGTTATAATTTGTAACCCAATACGTCTAGATGAAATATATTATTTATATTTGTATTATAAGAATATTGAGCAGATAGATATCATAAAAAAAATTGTGACCACACTGTGGTTCCTCACTGTTTGTAGTAGGTACATATTATCAGCCACCTGAAAACATTTGTCTCTATACTCGCCTCCTACTAATTAATATTCTGCAATATAAAAATAATAAATCAATATAGTTTATTTATTTGGTCGCTGATATATTTTTTTAATAAATGTAATGAATTCAATACCATGGACGGACGTTGTGAGAAACGTGTCATGTACTCATGTCACTTTTTGGTCATTTTTATATATACATCAAAATTGTAGGAAATTTTACGCTGCATCGATTGGTTACACTGTTATTATCACACAGTGGCTTGTTATTGTGTTATACTGATGTGCGAAATGAGTCAAGTCAATAACAGTTAAATGATTTTGTGAGAAACATGTCAAGTTAAAAATAATGAATTAATTTAATGAGAAACATGTCAAGTCACTCAATATTATATAATATTTATTATTCATTTATTATTATAGTGTTTTTGTATAATTTGTTTATTGATAAAACCTTTGAGTTCTTTAATTAAAATGTCAAAAATTTATCATATTAAGTAAAATATTATGTTCCTATACCTACTTCTTAACTATTTTTTGTTTTTACAAAATTATTTTAATTAAAATTGAGTTTTTATTTTGATGATTGTTATTTTACTTTATTTAGCCTTAAACCCTTTCAATATTACAATTTCCTGTTGCCTCATGCTATTTCAAGTACCATAAGGTTTTTAATATTTTATCATGATATGAAGACATGCAAATATTGCATTGTGAAATCTATGTGGTGTATTAAGATATTAAGTTTTATTTTTTTTCTGTAAGTATAGCACCTATATTATAATTTATAATATACCGTATACCTACTACCTACTGGAGTATATTAATATACTAGCTGTGTACTGGTACTTATAGATTTTTTATTGGTTTTCTTACATAGGTAATATTCTGTAAGACTATTCTTTTCAAAGTTTTTACCTAATAAACTAAGTAGGTACCTAGTTTTAAAAAAAGTATGTGTTCATCAGTCTATCATAGATTTTATAGAACTCTTACACCAAATTAAGAAAAATAAAATAAAAACTTCTCTGCAAAAGGTTAGTGCTACTAACTTAAAAGTTAAAAATTAACATAGTATGATAGCACTGACTTCTATAAAACCAAATCATTGGTGTTATTAATGTCAAGTCATATGTACAAAAGGTGTCAAGTCAGATATTGTTTGTGTCAATAATGTCATGTCACTTTTAAAGGTCTTAAAATTATTTAAGATTTAAAGTTGAATGAAAATCTGAAAATAACTATTCTAACAAATTAAAAACATAAATTAAAGAATAGAAATGTTTTATTCTTCTCCTGAACAATCAGAATTTTTGACTTGACACGTTTTTCGCAACATCCGTCCCATTGTATTGATTTGGTTTAGTATAGGTAGGCTCATTTATTAATTGAACACTGTAGTTTTTAATAACTAATTGTACATTATATTGTGATAAAAAAATATATAAGTCTGAAATATGACGAAGTGAAAATAATGTTTAATGTCACTGTTTATCGATAACTAAAACATTGTTTTATGTTGATATTAAATAACTCTAACGTGAAAGTTTTCATATATTAAGGAATAATAATATTACATAGTAAGTATCAAGTGGAAATATACAAATTACTTTACATTACGTGGGTATTTACTGTTCAGTCTCATTAAAATAGTACTTACTGCAAACTATCTACTCATAAAATAGATATTTTTAAAAAAGAAAAACATGTGTAGCTAATATATTTGTGTTTTTCAAATTACCTCTGGTTATTTTAACTATGTTTATAATCATAAAATCAATGCACGCCAACGAGTGCATCAAAACAATTATAACATTGAATCTTTTAAGAAAAATATAAACTTTAATATGGAAAGTTGTATTGATAATGATAATTATATTATAATAATACACACAGTCGAAGGGGAATGAAAGTCTAAAATTACGAAAAGGACGCTGGGCAAAAGATTTCGAAATCGATCAACGACCATTTGTTCCTTTTAGGTATTAATACTGTACGACAAAACATATTTTGGAATTGTCTACACCTTACTTATGATCCATACATCCATACGATTTTCTTTCCCAGATGCGTACATAACACGTCTTAAAGTCACTTAGTCGTAGACTCGTACGATGTTAATTGAATAATTGAATTTTTGTATAATTTTCAAAGCAGGTAATTACATATTTATTATGAATTGTTTGCAGGTTTGTACTGTACTAGAATTGAATTTATTCGGACGCTGAGGAAAATTTCAAAATATTTTGTCCTACAAAAGCCGATTCCGCTGTAATCTAGATAAAAGAATCCGGGGAAAAAATATGCACAGGAATAAAAATCCCAGGGGAACAATATTCGGGTGAAAAAATGACCATAGCGTGGCATAGTGCCATAGTAGGTATAATAATGTCTGTGTATAATGTATTGACCGTTCAGCCAACAAAAAAAAAAAATAGTGTGAAACCTAATACATTAATAATTGTATCTTATAATATTATGCACTGATTAATTTTACAACTATAATTATTTTTAAGACATTAATTTCTTTGTATTTATACGGAATTATTATATATTTCTTTTTTAATAATATTTAATGTAAAAAAGTCGTCTTTTATTTTATACGTTGTGATTAATAAAATATTGAATATTAAAAACTATATTTCAGCTGTGAATATAGCATGGTTATTTTATTTTTCAATCACATTTTCTCTCGGGTTCTATAGTTCTGGGGATATTACTTCGAGCGAATACTGGTATGTCTATACTAACGCAATTGGGGCCATATGTCGGACATGCTGGAATTCCAGAGAGTCATGTCGAAATCGTTTTCGTTGGCTGGAAATATGACGGACTCGTGGAGACTCGTCTGGGAAGATGGCGGCGAATCGTCTTCGGACTGGAGCGGCAAAAACGAACAGCAGTGGTATGCATACGATAACACCAAAGATTGAATCCTGGGAAAGTGTTCGGGTGTCGGGAATTGCCTCAGGTTCGGGTTGTTAAACGTCTTCAGGTGCAACAGTCTCTCCAGGCCTTTGGTGGGTAGTTGTTCGAATACGTTTTTGCCCACGTTTCTGTAAATGGATTATAATAATTCACAATTGTCGATAGTTCAAACATCATAGCCGTGATCGATAACAATACAATTATAATATTATATCAACGAGTACGTACAAATCTTCCAGTTGGGTAAACGATAAAAACGTTTCGTCGTCAATGCGGTCTATTTTGTTCGATTCCAAATCCCTGGAAAAACAAAAACATAATATTATTGTTATTATTACTATTATTAGATATTGTTATAATTATTATTTTAGCGCCATCTGTGAACGCCATTATATCCGTGGCCGAGATGTTTCTCTGGCAACGATAATAATATTGTTTCTCTTGTGACAGCGGTATCTAGTGGTAATGTAATCGTCGCACTTACAATACTTTGAGCTGAACCAATCCATGAAAGGCGTCTCTGGGTACCGAAGTTATGTAATTGTGACCGAGTAACAAGTCGTGGAGATGAGAGAGGTTCCGGAACAACGATCCATCCAATGAAGCTATATGGTTATTAGCCAAATCTCTGCAAAATCAAATGCGAATAAATCTCGAGCGTTATATGATTTGTGTGCAATGATATGCAATCCACTATGATATGAAATGAATAATCAAATCAAACAATGTATATGATTTGACATTGGAATTATTAATACGTTTCGATAACATAAAATATTATTCACTGTTTTTATTAATTTTTATATTCGTAAATAATAATAAAATATAATGTTACTGTTATTTATGTAAAGTAATTAACGTGTGTTTGTATTTTCAAACCACGTTGTTAGAATGGATAAGATAAATCGAACATAATATTATTATTGCATACAAATTACAAATGTTTTTTATGAAAATATTGTATTAAAAATATTATCACGTAGGTATGTATAAATGCGTTGAAAATAGAAATCTATACTCACAACACTCTGAGTTCTTTACACTTATTGAGATTTGGTATCCTGGATAATCTGTTCGACTTGATGTCACTATAAAGTAACACACACACACACAATAATACAATTAATTATAACGTAATACATTAGCGTGGAAAGTAGGTATATAGTATCACATACAGGCTTTTTAATTTAGGACAAGTCGTACACAACGTATCGGGTATCGAATAAATGCTCGCCCTGTCGATTCGGAGCACTTCGAGTGCCGACGTCCCGTTAAGATTCGGAAACTCGGTGAGTTCTCTGGCTTCCGACAACACCCTGGAACAACAATGATGATAACAATAATTATTATTGTTACTGTTAACAACACGACATTGTGTCTAGACAATTATTATGATATTGTGGTAACCGACTGCTACGTAAGAATCCGACAAATCTATATGACCAGTCACACTCACAGTTTTCTTAATTTCGGTAGGGAAGCGAACGCATACGGGTGTACGCCAATCAACGGGTTGCCTTTGAGCTCGAGCAGTGCTAGACCTTGTGATCGCTGCAACACGCCATCGGGCACGAACTTAATATTATTGCCGGACAACGACCTGAAACATACCCCAAAATAAATTAAGTGTCTTTATTATTATTATTATTATTAACTAATCCACTGCAACATATAGGCCATTGGGTGAGGGATATTTTTAAGTTGGTTTTTTACTGGGGGGTCAGAGGTACGGTTGGTATGAATACGTGCGGCAACGATACGTCCCTAAAACCCATCAGGCGATCACCCATCAGGGAACTATAGTGACACCGGAAAGTGCTGGCACTCAGAACACGTTTTGAAAATGAGGACAACCACAGCACGAAGTGTCGTTTTAATAATACCTCGGCACCATATATTATCCAATATCACTCCTATTATACCTAAATACTTAATGCGTGTAATATACGTATAGGTATACTGGTACTCTAGGGTTAACGTACCTAAGTAATAACCAAGTACGCTTTATTATAAAACCTCTAAATAACACGTTGTGTAAAGATTTTTATGATACGAATTTCGGACCGTGTACTAACAATGTCGTATTATTTTAGTCATAAATTACCAGAGGATCTGAAATAATGTTTTGATAAGTCTTCCGAGGGACGACCGCAACCGCGGGGATGGGACCTTTTTGTTTCGAGTTGATATTACACGTCTTTTTATTTTATACTCAACACTTCTATACAATATAATAACTTAACCTACGCCGTATATCATCTATTATACGTTATACATTATTATGAAGCATAACATTTGTTTTAAGATAACTGCACGGTACACTAAAACCATGTCATTCATTCATGTCCCGACTTTATGTTGCCCATAACATACCTATAACAAATCCTAACACTATTCTGTTTCAAATTTTCATAAAACCGTGTTATTTATATACGTCATAATATAACTTACTACACGAGGACCTTATTTTCTACACCGGTTTTTCTTTTCTCATTTTTTTTTTTACTCTCCATAATCGTATTCTACATATCATATAATATCTCTTTACGACTCTAGTGCACTACCCCACTTTACTTTTAATACACATTACTTTTCGTTCCAATGTGTGAATAATAATATCTATATAATATTATATAGTATATTATATTATGTATAATAATATGTGCATAATATATAATGGTATACTATATGTATATGTGTAATGTGTATGATATTATATGGTTTATTATTTATATATGAATATGATGAACAATACATACGTATCCGATACGTATCTAATATTCATATTTATTTCGATGTCTGTGTTATTACCTTTTTGTATTTATTTGTTCCCAAATGCATATTTACATTTAATGTAAATCCACCCTAGGAAAATTGGACATTGACATATCAAACTATGTTACGTTAGCCTATAGAAGTAATTCATAACAACTGTATTCGAGTAGAATTATACAAGATGCACGTTTAATATTTAAATGTTAATTTAAATGCTGTTTTGTTAAATACAAAACACAAATTATGAATATCGGTAAGTATACCTACTCTATTCACAAATCCATTTGATCAATGTTATTTCTTAATTTTGTTACATAAATGTATAATTAAAATCTAAATTAATTAAAACAATAAATTATTTTATTTTATTCAAAAGACATAATGTTATACCTACCTAGTTGTTATTTAAAACAAATTATTATACTTACCATTATTGTTATTATTTAATAATACCGGGTCGTTAAAAATTTTCACGCTGTACACATTATAGTTTTATTGTACCAAGCTTATAAAGCACATCGTAAGCCATTTCGTATTAGTTTATTTATTATTTTTTGGAACGTATTCAAAGTTTATCCCAAAGATTAACAATAATTATTTGTTAATGTTGGCCATAACCAAAACTATTGGATGTATTCCAAATAGCGAATTTATAAACATTCATAGATGTGTTATTAATTTTGGTACATAATATTAACAATCAAATTAAAAAAATGTCTATCTAAATATGACGTTAAATCAGTTTTGGTACGCTGTGTCATTAATTGTAGGTACCTACTCAAATTTATATTTTTCAAGATAACGACTGAAGTTGAGAAGCAAATAATTTGTTTTGCTGTTAATATTTTGGCAACATAAAAGACATTAAAAAAATATATTATCTTTTACATTAAATGGTGTTTTTAATAATATATCACGTTATATAATAAATAAGAAAAATAATACTTCGGACCTTGAAGGTGTTGAAAAAGATAAAGAAATGGTGTCCCAAACGGTTTTGCTCTCTTTTTTTAAGTAAAAAAACCGAGAAAAATTTATAATTTCATCGTTTGAAATAGCAAGAAAATCGTTAAAACTCTGTACGAAAGCTATTAAAAACTTAAAAAATGTAGTAAGTATTAAATTATATTCGTTTATTTCTTTATTTACGTCTCTAAATAAATTTATAACTTCCAAGCATACCTATATACATTTAAATTAAATTTATCGTACATACAACTTATGGCTATCAAAACGAAAATTAAATTTTTAGGTTAATATTATTACATTTTAATTTATACATATTGCAATATTTAAATTAATTTGAGAAACAATGATAACGATTTCACAGCCAAATAATCCACAGCGACCGAAAAAACTTTTTATGGTTCATTTCATTTTTTTTTTTTGCTTTTATTATTATTTCCATAGACCTCATAAGGTCTAGGATACTTTTTTTTTGAAGTGGCGTAATTCTCTAACCATGCATAAATAGTTACAAGATAACAATTTCCATTATAAAAAATAATAAATTTCATCCGTATAACGATTCTGTTGGTTTTTAATTAAATCGAAATTTCTATTCAAATTGCGTTATTTATTCATTTTTTCCCGAAATATATACAAATAATATGTACAAACATTTGAAATATGTTTTCCAGTACACGGAGTGAATGCGAATCGCACGACACAGAGCAACTACTTTTATTTTTATAAAATATGTTTTCCTGCGAATGAAAAACTTTCCGAATAATATTATGTCGTTGAAACTGAAAAAATTACAGACGATCCTGAATTAAAAACACATTACTAGGGTGCGTGTTGTGGGAATGTTGGTGGTGAAGGGGTGGGTGGGGGTGTTGAGAGAGAGGAGTTCGTATAAACGAGATGCAAGAACCGAAACCCAAGTGGACGAGTACCATATAATTGTGACTTATCTGCCAAAAACCGTCCAACAGACTTCAATGAGTTAAAGGCGCGAGTACGGTACACGTCTGTGCACGGCGTATAATATATGAACGTGGTACATGCATATAATTATTTATTAAAAAAATATTCGCAATAATAATAATAATAATAATAATCTTACAGCTCCTGTAGAGACGTCAACTTGGCAAGAGCGACCGGGACCGTATCCAACTGATTGTCGTCGAGTTCCCTGGAAAACACACACGAGATTTAATACGCGTCACATACGCACCGTATTTTATAACAATAATAATATGTATTATTATATTATAATACTATTATATAATTATATTATCATTACACAAACGGACGCGGAAAAATGAGAAAAATGTCGGGAATAACGTACAGTAACATATACGTAATAATCCCTAGTCTCGTAAAATCCGATTTTATTGTTATTATATTACGACGACCGAGATAAAATATCTCGCAACAATCATAAACGCCCTCCGATTTATTATGTGCAGCGTGAGATGGAGGCGGCGGCGGTGGCATTGGTGGTGACGTTTTCCCTGAGAGGTCTTTGACCCACAGCGAAAATAAATAATAATAAAATGAATGAAAAAAAAAAAAGGATACCGAAAGACAGACGACCGACGACGACGACGATTGCAACCCATTGACCCGGTCGGTTCGGTTAAATACGCTGTGAAATAAGCTCGTCGGCGAAACTATATATAATATTATATTATGTCGTATTTTAGGACGGATAAGAAACGCGTGTGATTTTACACGGATTTAACGACGGCTGATAAAAAGTTTGTTTTTTTTTCGCCTGGTGAGTATGATCCACCGACATCGATGAAGTACCGTTATTATGATCATATACGCTGCTGCTGTGCGATAAATTATTGCTTTCCATTTCATCGTCGTATATGCATGTGAGTAATTTATTTGGCTTATACAGTATCCCAGACATTTTAGATTCTGAGCGGTATTGATTTTACAATGAAGTGAGTTTTTTTTTTCTTGTCACTTTAATCACGTTTTGGAGCAGTAAAAGTGCTGAGATTTTCAGCTTCAACAAACATCTTTTCTTTTAGGAAAGTGAATCTAGTTGGTACTTTTTGAGTGGGTTAAAATAGTAAAAATTTCGCAATACTTTTCTTAAAAATATTATTGAGAAATACAAACAAACAATAATTTTGGAAAACCGTGAGTTGTTACGCAAAACCTGTTTTTGACTAAATCGATTTCCCCATTTTGTTGTAATTCAAAAACTTGAAAAACTAATAATATATCGTACATACTATAGGTTCTTGAAATCGCAGTAGGTGAGTTGATTCCTGAGACCTACTTTATGTATTGGTTGATTCCCGGATCATTATGTCACGGTATACTGGAAATCTTATTACCAGATAAAACATTTTTAAAAACAATGTGTTATACATTTTAAAAACTTAATGTTTTAAACATGTCAACCCTGACATTTTTACCACATAACTAAATTTTTTCAATAATAATTTTTACTTAATTAATAAATTTTTTAATAGTAATTTTTTACCTACTAAATTTTTTGACTAATAATATTTTAATAAAAAATTGAATGAACAACATTTTTGAGAAACTTGTCATTCAGCCTCCTCGTGGTGTTTCTTGGGTTAGTCTAATAGGCTGAATATTTTACTAAATATTGAAAACAATATATGATGATCAGGGAATCAACTCGTACATATCTCTTGATGACCCGGGAATCAACTAATACCTAAAGTAGGTCTCGGGATTAAACTCATCTACCTATATTAACATTTTCTATGAGTGGTATAATTTTCAAAATATTTGGGAAACTGTCGAGTTATTTATGCATGTGCAATCTTCAAAAGTTTATTTTTTTTTTCAATAGTATTGTCAATAGAACAATTTACGATCGGATAAAAGGCTTAACAATTTAATACAAGGTTTATCATCAGTAGTGTATTTTTTTGTACAGACATTTGAAGTTAAAGTATGGAAAAAACTAGAATAGATATTAACTGAAGAATAACAATTTTGTTCTAATTCAAAAATATTTGTGAGGACTTGAAGACACTTTTACTTAAATTGTTGAAATGTATAAACACAATTACATTAAAAATATATGTATTAATTTTAAGGCATTGCCTATTTTATACTACGAACCTTTTCACAACATTCTACCGTAAATCGGTATTGAATCATAAATAATCAGTGATTATTAATCACTCAATAATCACATTAGATATACAAATTATATAATAAATATTAGGTAAAAACTATTACAGTAATTAAATATAAGGAATTCAATATTTTCGGGAAAAATTATTTCAACCTACCGCATTACTAATAGTAAAATAAATTACAACAATAAAAATATAAATAAATCAATTTAAATAAATAATTAAATACAGGTAGGTTACATGGTTATAGACGGTGGTCTTCGCTAAAAATTAAATTGAACAATTGAAATCAAATTTAACACATACATTGCTATAACTTACTCTATAATGAGGTACACTTGTCACTCGACACTTACTGTACAGCAAAGAGGTTACCTACTGCAACCCCCCCCCCCCCAATTTTTTTCTGGTTAAGGTAGGTATTGAAGTTATGAAGCGTTTATAGTTTTTTTGATTAAATTTACTTCTGCAAATAATGAGTATTATAATATCATATAATAACATATTATTTTGCAAGTGTATAACACTTCTATTATGTGATCATTAAGTGCCGTTGGATAATAAAACAATCCATTCTAATCACCGGACATCAAAATAATGTATCTATTAATTATATTTTAATTTAAACAATTATTTAACAGTAGTATAATTTTAATAAATTGTAATATAATTGTAATCTAATATTATGTGTTTAAAAAACCTGCCACCACAGTTCAAATTCTTTTCTGATTATTGAGTAAGAGGGAGTATAATAATATTATTATTATTATTACCATACGACTAACTGAAATAAATAGGACGTATGAGGCTTAATGTGTCTTAGGTTTTCATTGAAATTGCGACTCTAACAATGGTCGCAATGTTTTTAAATCTCTTGTGCCTTGCGCCTACAATAATAATAATACATAACGCAGGTTCATCGTATGTGTTGTGTTTGTGTGTGTGTTTTATTTTTTATGTTTCACTATCCACCACGTGAAAACGAATGAAATAAAAGGTGGAGTGCTCGGTTTTATTATCACTCCAGTCCACGATTTGAAACGATTAATCCCCGGAGGGTGGTATCTAGCAATTTTTTTTTTTTTGTTCTATTTCCGAGAACTCCAGCGTTGTGCGTTATTTGGCTTTCCGGGAAAATGAACCGGAAAGCAGTCAGCGGAAAATCAAAATTATTTTGGCCCACTTAACAACGACTACACAAAAAGTAATACCCAGCCAACTGACCACCACCACCACCACCACCACCGCCACCTCCAACGCCGCCAACACCATTGCCACTGACAACGACGCCACCGCCGCCGTCGTCGGACCCACTGCTCGATATCGCTATCAAACAGTACAATAAAAACAATAATAATTTCAAAGTGCCTCTGGCTTTTTGTTATAGATAAGATAAAAATAATAATAAACAATTTGTACAAAAAGGTCTTGATAAAAACAAATCGATTATAATTTATAGCATAAAATACATTCTATAGGTACCTATATATATATTATGCTATAAATAACCCTCTATACATTAATTGTTGTATATTATATTATTATTTACCATCATAATATTTTAACTGTAGGAATTTAATTCATTGGATTTTCAGTGGAATGTATAGCACAATAGGAACGTTGGCATAAATATTAAAATCAAAATATTATCAGCATTTCATAATAATATGTTATCGTGAATAAAAACTAAAAATAAGTGCAATTTTATGTTTGCGAAGTTTAAAGGTCAGAGTAATTACTAAATTTAAATCCACGAATAATTAAAATATATTACCTCTATAAATAAATTACTATAAAAATTGTATAAAGGTTTTAATATTTTTTTTTTTTTTGTAATAATAATATGTATTTGCTTTTTGTCAAACATTAAATATAAAAGCAGTCATAATAAAAAACTGAGAGCGACCTTTAAAATACGCGAAAAAATAAATAAATTGTATTAATTAGTCTTAACGACAATTCCCTTAGGAAGGAACAGCTGCAACCGGTACTTCATATTATAATATATGATGTCTAGTCTTTACCATTAAAGATTTCAAAAGTCACTTACAAGATATCTCAAAACTACGCCAGCTGTTATTCAGCACAATTAAAGATTTTCCAAACTATAAATTGGTGTAAACTATAAGCTATAAGTGTAAATGGGTAATTATCTCACTAGAAACATTTCATGTGTGTTTTTAGGCATTATATTTATAAAAAGTTTGTACTGTATTTAAAATAATATTAAGTTTAATAATTATAAGTTGTACGAAACAAAATTAATTTATGTAAAAACTTAAACAAAACAATGTGTAACTACAATACGATGCTATAATATGAAAACTATATTTATCAAAATATTATAACCTTATTTTAAAAAGAATAAATGATATTTTCTTATTGATTAAGTTATTAACTTATTCAAACGATAATTTAATACCTAACTACTATTTTATATTAATTGAGTACCTACCTATATTATTTTAAACATAGGTACCCACAGGTCCTTATTTATGATGTGATTTGTCTTAATTTTTAAATTGTTTTTATGAATCGGACACATCACGCAATATAACCATTCTCAAAATTAAGAGTTTAAACAATTTTTAAAATAAAAAAAAATGGTGAGAAAAAATATACAGATACCTGGAGCTTATTGAAGTACCTACATAATTTAAAGAATTTATGTTTTATGTTAATTGTTTTGAAACTATAAATGTAATACAAATTCGTTGGTAAAATATTATCCTACTTACATAATCCAATTCATTCAGTTATACAATCATTGTTAATTAACGAAACATGTAAGTCAGTATTTACCAAGCGTTTATTAATTAATTTATATTGACTGTAATACAAACGTTTTGTGGTTTCATGTTTTTAAATTTAAGTACATTTCAAACAATTTTTCAGATGAAACATTTAAAATTTGTATGAGCCATCTGAATTATAATTAGGACTTTAGTATGTCAGGTAAAAACTTAATAGGCCCTATTATGTAGTAAGTCACCTATTACGGTAGATTTATTAAATGCAAGCAAAAATAAATTACATAATAGATGTAGGTATTTTAAAGAACCGTACAAATATTAATATTGTACGGCTTCTATCTACATAATATATTATTTGTTCGTGGATATATACTTTGGTATCTGATATATAGATCACCTGATCCAAATAATTATTTAAGTACCTACACTTAAGAAAAAAAAAAAACAAGCAAATGTTTTTATAAGCCCTCTGAAGTATTATTAAAATAGTTTGCTTTCAAAAAGTTAATTAGCATTCTAAAGTTATGAAAATAGTAAACAAAAATAAACCATTTCTAATATGATTTTTATAAAACTATATTTAACAGAATTTGCAATATTATGTTTAAAAACAATAAAAACCATAATACATTTTAAGATTCAAAATAAACTTATAATTTTTCGTTATTGTTAATACATTTAAATACTATAGTTACGAATATTAATTATTTTAACGTTGTTTTAGTTACAAAATATATCAAAATTAACTACCACTATAAGTAAAATAAATATTACAGATACGTGTTCCCATATCTACCAATAAAAATGAAATATAGATACAAAGCCATAGTAAATTAACTAAAATAATTGCAATGTGGTTAATCTGGACATCTTTAATAACACAATAAAATTAAAAATATTGATGGTTAATACTCACAATATTTTCAAAGAAGTAAGGCTCTCAAACGCAGTTTCATCCACGAATCCGATTTGATTTCTCTTAAGTAGCCTATAAACATAACATTTAATAAGAACTTGTGAAAACTGTCAACAAAAATTATTTATAAGCTAGTACGCTTTATTTTTCAAAACATAAAGGGATTAAGCAAGTTAAAATAAATAACTAATAATAAATTTAAAGTATTTATATGATTAAAAATTAAAAACCGTATATTATTATTTATTTAAAATATTTTTTAAAAAACGTGCCAAAATGTTATAAGTAATTGGCGTATTTATAATAAAATAAATATTTATTTTTATTACATTTTCTAATAACAATATATTTCATAGAATTTTATAATCTTTTAATCAAACAAAACGTGTTTATAATACAAAAATTATAATAAACTCTTTTCATAATTCATAAAAGTAGATGCTATTAAATATTAATACATTATTTGAAAAACATTTAATGTGTAGGTATCATAACTTATCGCCCTAAATCACGATATAGGCAAACTTATAATACTATGTGTTAAAAATGGTCAAAAATATACTTCAAAATAATATACCGTAAAAATTGTTATTTATAGCTTTTAAAAGTATGTCACAAACAAAAGGCACTTTTAAGTAGGGTTATAAAACTAAATATGTGTATTTTATGTGTTTAAATTAATAATCCAACACGAGAAAAACAAACAATAAAGAAAAAACATTTATAAATCGATACAACCAAAAATTGTTTCGATTAATGATACATTGATACTAAGAATATAATTGTAAGTGTTTTATTTATTTATTATAAAACGTATAATGTTTATGACGATTTTAACATTAAAACTAAACAATAAATAAAAATGTATATATTTTGATAACATTTGTATAAAGTACTTAGATAATATATCGAATATCGATAGATAATATTAAAATGAAAAAAAAAATGGTAAATAATAAATTTATTTTATGTAACAAACTTTTTAACAATATTTATTAAATAAAAATCAGTATTTTATATTAAAATAAAACGTATCGAAACTTCTTAGGATATTATATTCGTATTTAGTTCCTTATATAAGTTTTATATTGCTGCTGCCACATTTAATATAGAACTATAGTTGATTCCCGTCATTACGTCACTTTTGTTTCATCGAAAATAGTTATACGAGCTAATAACTAATAACTAATAAGTATAAGTAACATTATATTGCTATCAAGATTTATTGCTTAAACGAAATATTTTATTATTAGTTAAACTAATATTAAAATGAATATGCAAAAAATGTTAAGCCTACAAATAAAAATATTTATGTATACTTACAATATGACCAGATTGGGTAACGAGGAAAACGAGTCATTTGAAATATCTACAATTGAATTACTTCCCAAGTTTCTGTAATGAAATATTAAGATTAATACATAGGTAATCATATATAGAATATAATATGATCAATTAAGTACACAAATACAAACCATGCAATAAATGTATCAAAACTTTTATTATAATAATTATAAAACCACCTGACGAAGGGGGTTATATAGTGGACACGGCCATGCTTAGAAGGATAACGAAATATAAATAACCCTATTTATTTTTTAAACGTATTCAATTATTCAATTAGGATAATCATTAAAGTAACAATATATAAAAAACAATTTAAAACGCTTATTTATCCAGAAAAGAGTTTAGTATGGTCTGTTTTCGTTTCGTTTCTTTTTTTTTTTTATGAAAAGTCATAATATAACGTTAACAGAACTGTACGAGTACATTTATTTTCAATTTAAAGCACACTTTAAACATATACAAGTAAGTATTTATTTATTGTAATCGTTATTTATTTATTTATACTGTCCAAACATAATTGATTGAAAAACGTTATACCTACACCATAAAATGATTTGAGTGAAATATAATTGATTAGGCAACGACGTAACGTATAATATAAAAATATTTAGGACCTACATTGTAGGTAAATTTTCAGAAGAAAAGTACGAAACAAAATAAAAATATTTTCCATAAGTATTATCTGTAAACAAATACTAAAAACCTGTTAGAAAAAGGTCAATTTAAAAACCATTTAACAAAAAAAGTCAGTCGATCAAAGTAGTGATATCTACATTAAGGCCAAGTATACTCTTTCTTTAGTCCATCACTTTGCTTATTTTTTAGTTGGTATAGGAAGTTGTCTAATATTATCACACGCGTTTGAAACTCTCCTCCCTAAAGTGCACTAGTCTGCACAAAATTTCAATTTTCAGATTTTTAACTTAACTTATACTAGTTACCTATATGACAAACTTCTGTGCCAAATTTCACCTTTCTAGGTTAGGTTAGGTACCTAACCTATACGGAACGTGCCTTATAATTTTGATCATGAGTCAGTAAATCAGTGAGTCAGTGACAAAAATGTAAAATTTGAGAGTCTTAATAAGAAGCTTGATATTATGGGCCCATTTACATTGTTCTAAGCCATTTGTAGGCTCAATAAATGTTTAAAATGTCTAAAGCCATAGAATCCAGGAAGCAGAAGTATGAGAGTGAGAACAAATGGATGAATCGGTTCATATTACGCACTCATCTTTTTGAACTTGCCTTGGTGCTCTTACTGTCTATTATCTATGGTACGAACCATACAATTATTACATACAAGTTTGAAGAAACTAGAGGGTCAGACCACAATCTGGTGACAATACCGTGGATAAAAAAAAAGTAATATGATTGATACCGGCGGAATAATATAAATTCTTAACATAGGTAATTTCAATTATAAGTATAGCTGTTTAACCACAGACAACTGGATTGGGCTTCTCAAATACAACTATAATAAGAGGTTGTATGGATAACTAACCCAACATTATTGTGTAATAGAGGACTTTCAATACGATTCCTTCACTAAACTATATACGTATTGGTAAGAAAATAATAGAGACCATGTTAAACTCACTAGTTTCTAGACAACTGAAGTCAGAAACGTCAGTAAGCTGAAATTATTTTATTGAATATTAAAAGTAATAATTACATTGAACTGTATGAATTTTTCTTAATGTTTACGATTCAAGAAACCGAATTCGTTTTAAATTTAACTCCGAACATGTCGATCGAAATTATTACTTATTTGTATTGTATAATATAATCTCTGTGAGCTATAAGAACTTAATACATAAGACATTGTGTGGTGAGAAATTTATAAAGTCGTATAAAATCGATTACCTTTTCTTTAAATAAAAATAAACAATCAATACATTATTTTATTGTTCTTATCGTAAAATCATATGTACAAATATGAATGAAATGGTTCAAACTTTTATAAAACACCAGTATAGCGGATTTTGAGTTAATAACCTGTGTAGCTATAAATTAATGTAAAAATGTATACTTCGCTTAGCTGAAAAGTCAAATTATAGAATAAAAAATAATTAAATTAATTAAACATATTTATATATTATACATAACAAACAGTGAATAAATAGATAACACCCTTTCACATTTATGGCTATTTACGAACGATGTATCAATAAATTTAAATTACTGTTTTCGATAATTTTTTTCTAATATTTTTACGTTTACAGTTTCAATAGGATATGGTACACAATAAAAATCATAAACTGAATTTAATTTTTTGAATTGTAGTATTGACACTTTGAGTTAATTACAATGAAAATTCTATTCCACGTCCTTTTTTTTTTTATCATCACTGTAGAGGCCTTTTTAGAAAAAAAAAATAAAAGATAGAAATAGAAATGCAACTGAATAAAATAATAACAACAAAAAATCCTAAATAATAAAGTTTTCTCGTCACGCAACGCAGCCACTTGGCCCCTAAGGGGATTTTTATCGAGTCGCAAAACTGGCGACATGTGTACTAACAATAAAACCTGATCTTGTTCCTTTTTTAACATCTTCGAATGATATGCATGTTTGAAAAGACACGAGATGTCGAATTCGTATAAACCTAATTGACAACAAGCAATTTTATTTTTACCAAATATTTAAAAATATAAAGAAACTCCCACGATAAATCAATAATTTACAATTTTTTTACAAAGGTATTATATTTTTTGACGAATGTCCATATTATTGAAGATAATTTTTTCGTTTATTGATTTAACAGATTGTCCAAACGGAACTCTTTTATTGTAACTACGTATGAATCACAATAATGAGAAAACGAAATACTGTTAAATTTTAAATAAACCCGAAAACCATTTAACAAATATAACTATAATGAGTATTAATAAAATTATAATGCCGTTAATCTATTCATAGTATTCACGATGTAATTAGAAACTTGATGAAACATTAAAAACAATTCATAACTAAAATAGCATTTGTTGGCTCAAGTTTTAAAAAGTGAATGTACCTACATCGTAAATTAATAATTTATTAGGATTAACATATTTTACAACCTAACATTAAGTATGGAACTAAATATCGTTGTGAGGAACAAAAAAGTTTAACAAAACGTTAGTTTTTTTTCTGTTAAGATGTAACCTAAGATTTTCCATTATTTATTCTTGTCGATTGTATTTCATATAACTACATATTTTACTATATGATATGATATTATATTATATTACAACAGTATAATAGTTATCTCTATTGATTTATGATACCTACGCATGAATGCATCATTATTGCATAAACATAACGCCTTACTGTTCCAATTTTAAATTTAACAAAATATATTTCGGCATCACTTGTATTCTGTGACGTATTTCAGGGTATGCAACGTATGGATACTGATAATATGGATGATGGATCCCCTTGACCTTTCTATTTTTTTTTAGATTCTAAGAAATTATGACATATTTATGGATTGGTGTTTTTACAAAAAGAAAAAAATAACCGAGTCTGTAGGTAGTAGTCGGCGATTTTTTTTACGACGAACGTTAAGTGACGATAATAATATAATAACTAATGTTCAACTTACAATTGTTTATTTTGAGAAAATAACCATGGTATATTCTAAATGTATACACTATATTATTATAAGCTAAATATACAATATTATTGGAACTGATTTTGTCTGATTTTTTAAGGGCTGTGGTTGGCGGTTAGGTGCTAATGGGTTATTAACCAGTACTTTATAGTACCTATTAACTACGTCAGGTCGGTAGTTAAAAATATGACGGTTAATGCCTTTGCACTGACTTTTATTATCAGCAAAAAAACAATTCAAGATTTATTTAAATATTTTATGAGTCCACTTCCAAAGTTAATTACAATATAGTTTTATTTTATTGTATTAAAAACTCATAAATTAATCATCGATTCTTGTTAATAACCAATAATAAATATGAACAGGTACTCACAATGCTTCTAAGGTAGGGACTAGGCTTAACGCTTGTTTAGGAACTTTGGTGAGTTTGTTATTTTCCAGTCGGAGATTCCTCAATTGAGATAGTTGGTCGAAGCACTGATCGTCGATCTCAGTCAAATGGTTTTGATCCAGCTGTCTAAAAACGAAAATAAAATAGTTTTAAAAAACAAACTAAATAAATAAAACTGGCATTGTTTATCTTGCAACGGTAATAATATATATATAATAATATTTACTCTGTTACCTAAACGTGTGAATTGTATGTTTAAAAAAATACTACCACGAAGGATATTATAGTCCTTGTTTTTCATAGTCCTAAACTTCGTTAGGTTTTTATACTTTCTTTACTTTCTCCACAACCGTAAGATGTAGAGACCAACCACCATTTAGGATAAACACCGCAGAAATGGTGCACCAAGAAGCTTTAATATGACACCGATAAGGTTTATGCTAATGCTTTTAGGATAAAGAACATGGCAAACGAAAAAACTATGTGAATTTTATTCTTACAAGGACGACAGTTGTCTGAAACTCTGGAATGTTTCACATGGCGCCCGGACAAGCTGACATTTCTGGAACGACCTATATGAAAAAAAAATAGTGGTAATACGTTACTTTCTATACTTATGTAAACTTTTTTTTTATACACAGTCTAAGTCCATCTTTGCGTAATGGATTTCAATTCATATTATATATATTTTTTTAACCAAGCATTTCGATTTTTTTATGAATTCTATTATTTCCATAGAAAAGGAAATCGTCACAACCGTAAATTCCCGTTTCAATGGCTCTGGGAAAAAAGTAAAGTTTTGGACTGCATCCAGTCTTTTGATAATAATTGCCTTTGAATTTCTGCGGAGAGGTGTTTGTTAATCGAATGAGAGAATAAAAGGCATAGATAAATTTATTATGGAAGCAAAACGAGTTGACAAAAATAAAAAAATTACCAATGAACGATTTAGAAGTTTAATGGACTGTATTTTAAGAATTTATTATAGATTTGGGACAAAATTTGTCATGCTTAGAATGGATGTTTGGCATCCCTCCACGATTTGAATATGCTTAGGGAGTATGAAAATAATAATAATATTATATTTTTTTGATAATATTTCTATAAAAACAATTATTGATCCGGATAATATATATGTGTGAATTATCTGTATCATATTAATATTAATCATTATAAAACTACTTACAGTCGTTTTAATCTTATATTGTTTAGAAATGCTCCGGGGTGTATCTCTTTAATAGGATTATCAGCTAATACCCTGAAACAATGAGAATAAATATCAACCTTAAATAGAAATATTTTAACAAAATTTTATAAATTTTCAATGTGATAAAGATATTGATAAAATAATATATTATACAGTATACAGTATACAAATATTATTTGTTACCATAAAAAAAAATATTATTATATTATTTATACCAACATTTTAACAAAATCTAATATGGAAGTTGAAAACCTATCATACGAGTAGCCGTAGGTATACCCACAGTTGGAATAAAATGATAAAATATAAGCTTACTGAAGTCATAAATCATTCCAAACGGTCACCTCTTTTTCAAAGATTCCATACTTTGTAAAAATCTCAAATTTTTTATTTATCTATTGAAAACTTTTTTTTTAATTATTTCGATCTTAAACATTTATAGTCAATATGTATCATTACAGTGTGCCAATACAAAATATATTTATAAATATTGAATAATAATTGTTATTTTTAAAATTTATCAAATAACTCTAAATAGATATAGAAACTTAATTTAGAATTAGCCGACTTAATTGTATTAAAAAAAAAAAAAACACTTTCAATAAATAACTTGTTTAAGTTTTACATATATTAATCATAAAAACGAAAACAAAATTGAGTGTTTTTGAAAGTTTTAATAAATGTTTCTTTATTTTTACGGTTTTAACAGTTTTATAACAGCTCACAATAATTCTAAATTACACTATTATATGCTTTTATTGCTGCATTTTACGTTGATTTTATATGGTCAAATAATCCAGTATACGATATAAACATTTTAGTACGACAATATCATAAATACATAAATGTATAAATTGTAAGTAAAAATATGAAATATATATTTTAAGATTCCAAGTTTGTGATACATTTTTAATATTATTTTTTTTATATAATTTTATCCTATACACTTATTACAAATGATAAATTGTTTGGTTATAATTAAATATTTAATACTATACGTTATAGATTTAGGCAATTTAATGAATAATATAGGTATAGGTAATGTACATGAATACGATTTTTTTTCATTAGGTGTTGTGGTTTACACAAAACACAATACCTATTATGATATCACTAGGTAATGATTCTTGTCAGCTATTTGTTGAAAATTTCAAGATACCTATTATGATTTTGCAGTTGAATTAAAATATAATGAAGATTATATATATTATCTAAGATAAGATTTTTTTTAATATAATAAACAATTTCCAGAATTAATGATTTATAGTTTATAACTAAAAATATAACATAATATTATATTATTATACCTAATGTTATTTAGACAAGTTATAATAGACAACTATAATATTATACTTTGATAAAATTATAAATCACAATTTATCGAACAGAACTTAGTATAATTTGTTTTAATTTTCCGATAAACTATATTATTATATTAAATTAATGGAAATAAAAAATAATATTCACATTAGTAATAATAAATTAAATAAACATAAATATAAATTTATGTTTATTTACTATTGCACATCGTTAAGGTACAAAATATGTAATTATTATAATATTATCATTAGATACTAGATAAATATTACTTCAATAGTTTTTTAAGTATATTATATTTATTGTCAATTTGACATTTTTAATTAAAAATATCTTATGAAATGTATTACTTATTATCATAACTTCGGAAAAACCAAAAAAATAATGTTTATTTTTAATGATATTCACGAAGGTTTCAAATATTTGTTTAAATGTATATTGTACATTAAATTTTTGTTTGTAATGGTATAAATTAGGTATGAAAAAAAATAGGAAAAATAACCTAATAAAGATCATAATATAATAAAAGTTACAGTGAAATAAGGTTCTGATGTTTAAAAGTTAAAATATATATATCCGAGCAAACGATGAAATTTCGGCAAATACTTTAGTGGCAGTGTTACAATAGTATACAACTAAAATATAAGATAGAAGAAAACTTCTCTAATAAAAAAAATATCTATAGGTACATTAGGAGGTTTAAAATTATGATTTCGAGGACATTAATAAACTGTGTAACTATATATACAATTCGATGATCGTATCATACATTTTCGGTGTAGTCCAATATTCTAGGGATAATATACAAAATTGTTTGAAACATTAAAAAAAAAAAACTTTTATTTATTAAAAACATCGAAACTTTTTTTCCCGTCTCTACACATTTGATGCATTACAATATTGAATATAATATTATACGTGTGATGTACGATGCGAATATATTGTGTACATGCAGTGGATGTTTGGTAACACTATAAATTTGCATTGTTTTTCCTATTGTTATGATTTATTTCTGATGTAGAAAATTTAGCAGCTGATTATGCACATGCGTTATAATAATATGTGCTATGACAACGCATCGCTAAAAATATCCATATTGATTTATTAATAACTATAATATTATGATTTATAAATACACGATAAGATCAAAATATGTATTAACTCCTTTGAAATAATTAAAAGAACACTTTTTCATATTGCTGATCCTTTTAAAATAAAAACCGAACATTATTATCTTGATCAATGTACTTTTTTATTCAAATAATAAAAAAAAAAGGTTATTGCATCGTTCAAATTATTTGAAGTAGACATATTTGCAACAATACATATTTTATAAGAAAAAAATATTTAAAAATTTATATTCCTAATGTTTATTTTTCCGCTTTTTCATTTTTTTTTTTTTTTTTTTAAAGATAGGCTTTATTATTAATTTAATTATATGAAACACAATGCTTTTCATTAAACTTTAATGTATAAGCAGTATTGAGAGTTGAATAAATAGTTTTTAAATACTCCTCTCCCCTCCCTGTCAATATAAAGTTTAAATCGTTATTTTTAAATATTTGAATTTCTTCTTATTCTTAAATGTGACGTTATACGTACTTTAAATTATGTGCAAACATTTAAAAAAAAAAACATACAAGTCGTTCAAGGAAATGAGTGTATGTGTCAAAAAATCACTGTGTGGAAATGTAATTATTTTTTCTTTTCAATAAAACTTTAGTTGACATTTCTGAGGAGTTTTATAAATGTAATAGAAGCTTAGTGCTTCTACATTGTATTGCTAGATGTGAATGATGAATGATCGAACATTTAGCATTTTTATTAATATTAGAGTGAAGGAAAAATATAATTTATTGTTAAACTATATAGCACTACATAACAAACTTATAAGTGTTATGATACCTAAATGTTATGTAATACGAACAAAAAAATGTCACACCCATACTACAATCTTTTATTTTAAGTTTTATTGTAATAATAATAACAATGTATCAACATAAGGTACCGAACAATTTTATTATTGTGTTATTTGATTTTACATAATGAAATTAATATTTCTAAATCTATCGTCATAAGTTTTTAATTCATCACCAAATAAAAGTTTTTAGTATTTTTCTATAATTAAAAAAAAAACAAAATGTAAGGGTTCGTTATATATAATATTATATTACTAGGTACATTAAATTGTTCTCTTTCCAATATTTAATATTTAGAAACAATAAATTCAAAACAAAATAAATTTCCAAACTTAAATTTATTTATCTTTTCAGCCATGTTTATCTAGGTGATACCTAGTATACATTTCATGGAAAAAAACATCTACAAACCTATTGATTTAAAGAATAGGTTTTATTTATTTTTTAACTAATCTTTATCTTGCTTCAACGACTTGGCCATTAGCTCTACATACATTTACATTAAAATAAGTTTTATCTATTGTTTTATGATAGCATTCGGTATCATTTTTACAACTTGAAATTCTTAGTGAATGCAAACATGCATAAACATACATGCACAAATAATAGATGATGTATGTATTATAATACTCGGATCTGATGTTTTCTTCGTTTTATAAAATGTCTAAGTTTTACGAAAATTCCTTAATATTTACATTTCTGTTAACTTGTATTTCATATCAATATAATATCATATAGAATATACCTACACTACGAATAAAGAAAAATAAAGAAAGAAAAGAGTATAGTACATTGCTTAGTATTATGGTACTATGTGTTCATAATTGTGCATGAAATATTATTGGAAAAAAACCATATTTTTCCAAACTGTATATACCTACACTATTGCATAAAGTACAATGGCGTGGTAATAACTTATGTTATTAACTACCTACCTAATACTGTTAACTTTACTATTATGTAGGTATATATACTTTTTTATTAAATATGTCGTAGGTATTTGAAAACGATTCTAACATTATTTTATGATTGTGTTTTAAATTATTATGAAGTACTATAGAATATTTTAAATGTACTATAATTATTATTAAATTGCTTAAAGATTATATATGACTGGAATGACGGCCATCAAAACTTTAATAATTATCTGATCCTTTAGATTTTTAGTCTTATTTATTTTATACAATTAAAAACACGTACAAATATTATAATATTACAGCAGAAACATAACATAAATCACCTACTTGTAAATTATAAATTTTAGTAATAATAAATTTTAAATTGTAAGTACATTTTTTTTTAAATTTCACTGAAAAATGTGTACAAGTCTCTGTACTGATATTACTCGTATATCCAAGAACAACATAATTATTTTATGGGTTTATAGATAACTTAAAAAAATTCGAATTAAATTTTACATTATCTATGCATAATATGAAATTACTAAATTATTAGTTTTAACATGAAACCAATGTATAGAGTTTTACATACCCACCAACTTAGTTATCATAAATACAAATCATAATATAATTTATATTTATCTATTTGTTTTAGTGAAATACTTAAATACACTGTAAATTCATCCATATTTGACAGTAAACAACGGAACAACGGTTACTTATCAAGTATTGTCGAGAAACGTTTAAAAAACACTTAAAGTTTGTTACGCAGATATTATGACGTGTATATAAAAGGGTAATTTATAATAATTATGTATACAAATTGTTGAGCAATATAATATTATATTGTAATAAAACTGAATGACGTGATGAATTATGAAAAGTGTTTGACGACTTTGCTCAAAACGTCTCCGAGTTCAATCAATCAACTTTGTTCTGAATACAATTTGATAACTTAATGTTCGTCATAATAATATTATCGTAATATTATTTCGTAAAAGAAAACTTTTCCGTTTACCACGACGGTCCTTCAAGTATCACTAACACTAGACACTTTAGTCCTTGTAAGTCTTATTGTACTTGGTATAAATGTATTTCTGTATACGAGACTCTAGAGCCACATATATACACAAAAAGGATTAGGGTATGTTTTTGGATTGGGGGTGGATACGTTTGGTCGTTTTGATTAGGTTATGGGCGTGTATTTCTATAATATATATGTGTGTGTGTGTTATATATACGATTGCCACTCTCGTCTATATTTTCGTTCACTGTTCGGTCATTTTCTCGTGGGACATATTATAAAGCGTTTTAAAACGCTGCAGCGTATAATAATGTACATAATGTTAATGAACATTTATATGAATAAGTTGAATGTGAAATGTTAAATGGACTCCCCAGACGGTCTCGGCTGTTTTTAAAACTGACTGCAAGTATATCTCGTTAAAATGTAATGCAAATGTTATTACCTATATAATAGCGATATGTGAGTTGCTATTCATCATGTCGTCCAGTTTCATTCACAACGCTATATCGTGAAATATTCATTTTTTGTATGAACTTAACATATTAATATGCTTTTTTATTGACGGAACAAAACTTAGTAATTTTATTAGGAATATAATAATTTCATAAAGGGTTAATATATAAAGAAACATATTAAATGAATGAAAATTAATTGAACTCGATATACACATAAATTACAACTGTTTATTAATATTATTTTTACTAAAATATAAATTATATAACAATGTTAAAATGTCAAAAATTATAATTTAATGTGCATTTCATAGTATATTAAATTACTTTGCATCACAATGTTGATATCAAGCACATGATTAATGACTTATAATAAAGAGCAGTAGTGTAGAACCATTAAAATGGTGAGTAAGGTAAAATTTTCTAAAAAGGGCCCACCTGAACTTGACAAAAATATAGGTACTTAGAGAAGATAACATAGGTATGACAAAAAGTTTGCTAATCTACCATGTTAAATAACTTCAAATTCCTACTTGAAATTTATAAATTATCTTAATTTTAAATACTGAAAACCAGCTTTATTAAAACTAATAACTTAATATTATAACTAAAGAGTATTATGAAATAGAATAAACATATTTTTTAGAAGGGTATGTCTAAAATCACACTTGTGTTAAATTCATAATTTTTCTAACTCCATTGTTTATTTTCTTATACATTGATGATGGTTTACTTATAGCCTTTTGAGTAAACTAAAAAATTACATTTTAAAAATATCTCCAAGAAATTATTTTCAATCAATATATTAAAATTTATCTTGACATTTGATTTCTGGTCAGGTGGCACTGCAGGGAGCCTTCCTATTAATGATATTTTATGTCTAATGTTCTTATGTCACCACACTTACTCATAACACCTTGTCTGTTGTATGGACTGTAAATATACTTTTTAAAATAAATAAAAAAAAACTTCAAAGACTCAAAAATCTTGACATTTTTAGAGCACTATTCCCGACCGAAAAAATATTTACAAAAAAATATCGAAATTGAATTTAAAAATAACGTTGAAAACAAACAAATTCCATGCTCACTCAGTATCTGAAAGATTGTACATAATATACAATTTTTTCGAAACATAAAATTATTTATATTTTACCATTGTATAACAGAAAAACAAAAATATTTATCAAATCCTTGATCTTATGTAAATTTTAAAAATTTTATTATGGAATATTATATAATATTATTTTTCACACATATTGTAAGTATTTTATGGAAAATATAGGTACTAAATATACTATTAAATATTATAATATAATAATTTACTTTAACAATATCCATATACATATATTTCAATAAATGTTAAAATATAATTAAACTTTACATTTTATTGTCCATAAGATGCATAGTAAATTTATGTGTCGCACAAGGCATAGTTAAATATGTCTTATGCGATACGTACTTGACTATGCATAAGCATCTAACGAAAAAAAAAATCAATGTTATTAATTCAACTATTAATGATGTAAAAAATTTTAAAACATTTGATAAAAGCGTTATTTTAAAGAAATGCAATGAAAATTATAGAAAAAAAAAATGTAATAACTGTCCCAAATACACAAAAATTAATTATTTGACATTTGCGTGTTTATAAAATGCAATACTTCTTTGGAAAGTTTTTTTGAGCAAATTACACTTAAAAGCTAGAAAAAAGAAAATAATAGTAAAATTTAAAATAAAATATATAATATCCCTCTAGTAAAATATTCTAAAAAACATAATGAACATTTTTTGTAAGTATGTATTCCACCCAATTTAAATTAACCAATCAATCATTTAGGTTTTTGATTATTAAGATTTTATTTTTTAATGCACATAAAGTTTATAATGAATATCACAAAATTATTTTGGAATAATATCACTGTTGCAGAAACAGGTAATTAGGTTTGACACTTGATTTGTGATATAATGTTTGAAAATGTAAACCATTACATTTTAAAAACAAATCTTGGTGCGAAGTTCTGTTAAAATTACAGTTGCTTAAATTTCTTAATTTCTTCAAAACTTCTATGTCATTTTCTCTTTTTGTAATGAAACTAAGTAACGACTGAGAAATTGAAAAATCAAAGTATCAATTAGACTTTATTTTCAATCGATAGTTATTACTACTTGTAAGTTTTGGACCACTGCTTCTGACCAACAAAGTGTTCATGAACATTTTTTTTTATATAACATTGTAAAACCAATACTTTTTTTTTTTTGTTCAAGCTAAAGTATGAAATTTATTTTATACAAATTTGTAATCAATACAAAAGTTTTGAGACATGTATTGTTATAGTTTTTTCCATTAGTATACTTATGATATTAATTTTTGTTTAAGAACTAATTTTAACATAATCTTTTATTTCCTTAGAAAAATCTATGTTAAAAGTTATCAACAATTGGTTTTAAACATTATCAACAAATTCTTCCTGTGTAATTTGAAACCATCCTTTGGAACGAACCATTTTATGGACGGTTAGCGATTCTTCAACCACTCAAAAAGCTTCGTACGAAGCCGAATTCTCTAAATAGTCATTTAATCAACTTATACCTTTTATCAACTGTATTAGAGCAAATTCCTTTTAAGGTGAACCCAGAAGATAAAATGTCCAACCTGATAAATTTCATGGATACGGTGTGACCAAAAAAACGTCAGCAAGTTCATGAAAGTGACTAATATTCTATCTATTATTATAGACCATTTGTATCAGATACGACCACTTCGAAATTAATTATATAAAAATATATATTATATAATATAGGTATTATATTTCAACAATGGAAATTTTCTTGAAATTCCTTAAAAGAATATTTTCCTTTATAATGTAAATGAGTAAGTAAACGAAATTTAAAATAAGTTATTTATGTATACATATTTAGTATACGTAATTAGTTACATATAATTTGTATTGATATTATTATTATTATTTTTTTGTATTCAGTTAAAAAAGCTTCAAAATCTGAGGTCATTATAGCCTGGCAATTTTTCATTCTTATTATTACTTTTATCTTTTTTTAACGTATTTTCTGCATTACAGTATAATATTATAGTTCAACAATCATGTTCAAATATCTGATTATAATATAAATTCCCCACACAGTTAGACAGGAAACATAACATATTATTATAGCAAGTGTGCAGCCACTTAATCAAACTTTAAATCCCTATTAAAAATTATTAAAATATTGGCATAGGGAATTTGAGATTCTGTAAGTTATTATAGTTTAGATAAATCTTAACTCTTCGTGGTAAATTCATTTTGAGAATTTATAAAAAAAAACTTTGAACTTTTGAAATTCTTTTTATTCGTAGTTGGAGAGAATACTTGTCTATAACTTTCAGATTATGGAAAAAATAAAACTGCAAACTATATTATTTAAATAGAATAAAATAATAGTTTCAAAAAGGTTATTACTTATTATTTTTGTAGCACACATTAAGTAATTATCACAGTAATACTTAAATGCATAGTTAGTGAAGTTTAAAGTCTTTATTAGTATTTTAAATACGTCGATACAACCAAAATCGTTTTTGTTAACAATAACGAGTGTGCCATACATGTTGCCATGTTGGTAGTTCTTTATATTATGCTTATAGTTTATTGTTTAAGGAAACTAATTACCTACTATATAGTAATGAGATTGTCAAAAATGACCTGGTTGAAGTATCGACTAAATAAACATTTTAAACTAAGTCGTATGGATCTTTTGGATTACTCCTACAACTTTCTATACTTAAAAAACAATGATAACAGACAAAACTAACTATAGGAAAACACATATTATATTATATAAATATAGGGCGTACATTCGTATTATGTGTTAAATATTAATCTCAGGTTCAAAAACTCAATCTGCTTCAATGTTTCAATGTACTATCAAATCATAAAAATAATAAACTAATTAATAAAAACAAAAAAGATATCTTTTATAAAATCACTTACAGATCTTCCAATAGGGTCAGTCGGTTAAATACATGTTCATCTATCTCCGTAATGTTGTTACTGGCCACATCTCTAAAAACAAAATAATTCATATTTAAATAAGCTTCAAAATGTTCAATATAAGTAGAACAAACTGAAGTTTGTTCACTTAAATAATTATCAACTATTTAATTGAATTTATTGATTCGGAATGGAAATTCAATTAATATCCTTAGTCAGTCCCCCAAAACTTAATAATTTCAACAAAATGCATTTTAAAATACCATTTACAGAATGAACGATAATATCATCGAACTTTTTCGCATTTAAAGGCATTAATCTTCGGGTGCACGCTCACCCATTGAGTTTTCCAATTATTAACGGAATTTAATGAGTAATTTTGGGTCAATAATACAAAACTCACCCGTAACAGAAAATAAATAATAATATATATTTTATGTTTTTACGAAAAAGTAGTAGGTACTTCTAGTATGTTGCTCCAATTAAATTTCTAAAAGCACGGTTTTTCTTATGAATTCTGCTAGAATGTAGGAATTTTGTATTTATTATCACTCGAATATCATTATTTTTTATCGCCCAAAGCGATTACATATAATATAATGATTGCTATTTAAATGTTTAAGTTTTACTTTATTGTTATCTAATGTAAACCAAATGATACGATATTGAGTATTGTTTATATGCATCGAGAAAGAAAAATACCATTACGTAGACGTTTAAAAACACTTAAGTGGATTTTCTTACGAGAATATTTGATTTTATTAGTGTCGACTCTGTCTATTGTAGTATTGTGTTATAATTCGTGTGCTCTAGATGTGAAAAACAATCCAAGAATAATAGAGTTCAAATAAATTCGTCATCGGGTGTGTTTTAACGCGCCCGAAAAAAACTTATTGAAAGTTACCAAACACACACACACAAACAAACACAATAGTCTGTCAAAGCATTTCCCCAGGGTATGTGTCACGCCGAGGGGCTGGTCGGAAAACAACGGCGGGGTCGGTTTGCTGAATAAAATTTGTTGCCAGTGACACAATCCAAATATCTGGTCGAAAAAATTGAATACATTTTTCAACACATAGTTCAATAACCCTCAAAGAGACTCGACGTCAAAACTAAGTCGCTGCAGCAGAGATGAATTATTGTGGGCTTACAATATAAAAAATATAAAAAGAAACGCGGCTATTAATCATCGGCGGATAATCCTCGAGCTCCAGTACTATAAAAACAACGCGTTATCATTTTCTTTATTTCCCTTCGAAACAATAAACGATAATCGACCAATTTTTATGTATACGCGCCTGGAGCACCCGAATGCGATGATAAATTCGAATACACTAAAACCAGTCTGCCGCTGCACTGATGACCGAGAGAAAAGGGTGCAAAATGTAAGAGAAAAAATAATAATACCAAGAAAGAAATAAATTATTGTTTGGCGGTTGGAGGGTGTGAGTGGAGCGAGAATTGCAATTTTTCAGCTTAAGTACAAAACCTGGTTTGGGGTGAGAGTTTTGGCTTACACAAGGTTTAATGTCTCTGTTTCATTCGGTCTATGTCATTAACAACAAAAACAACAGGGCCAGCCCATTATTTGTAGCTATCAGTGTGTGAATGATTAACTGTTTCGTTGTAGTGACCTAACGTCTGAAGACAATATAATATAAACTGTTATTGAAATATTAGGCTGAAAATAGTGAAACACTTGGAAACGGTAATGATATAAAAGAAACATTCATAAAATATTTTTTACTCTTATTTATATGTACAATTATGTAATTTTCCTAATAGAAATATATTCCTAGAATACTTTCTTTGGTGAAACCAAAAGTATTTTGTCAAATAACTCGTGTGTTAGATTAAGACCTATTCAAACAAAACTGTACACACAAAATTAATTTCATTTAAATGTAAAATATACCTAATATCTTTGAACTACCTTTCTTCCGACATAATCATATCAAAATGATACGGACGAGTAGAAGCATCTCTTAGGCCATTTTATTTACATGTATAAATTTACTTTAGGTTTCTATCTCTTCTAATATGCGGAAGGACGATAAAAACTTTCGTAATAAGGATCACGGCATAATACTAAACGTTAAGTTCCCAAAATCCACCGTGTGCTACTTTTATCTTTTTTTTGTTTGAAAAAGGAGGCATTTCTACACTTGTTTATCGGTAGTTGAACATCAATCGTGCTGACGAATGGATTTAGGCTTAAGGGTCAAACAAGTGATTAGACCAATATATATCCGGAAAGTCATCACTCAACAGTATATCAAATAGAATAGCTCTTTGTTCATCCTCAGATATTTTTTAGACCTTACGGTTGACAACAGTCCCTGTGAACACTCAACGCTGAATGATGATACTGTTATACAAAATAATTATGTCATATCATTAGCAAATATTTCTTGTAATCTATAATATAGTGTTTTAGTCTTAATATTTATGTGTTTATTAATTTAATCTTACTTTTTATAGATTTGTTATTAGGCATAGCCATATTAGCATTTTATTGATAATACCTATTATATTATTTAATCATATTTATACTAGCTATACCTATATTATAAGACATAAATCTATTGATACTATTACATTGAGTACTAACGTCTGAAATTTTAAATCAAATTTATAAAATTTAAGAGAAGCTTAAATGTATTTTTAAATATTATTATTTTAATTTATATAATTGTATATAATATTATCATTATTTTGTGTAATTAATTTTAAATTAAATTAAACTCAGTATTTGTATAAAAATATAATTATTATTTAATTTGTAATTATCTTACATTGACTGATTTCAAAAATCTACATACATTTGCATAATACCTATATATATTTATATATATTTTTTATATCTTCTAGTTCAATATTATACAATAATATGTATAATTATTATCATCCAAGTAGTATTAATGTACCTATCGACCAGTCTTAAAAATAATTCAACGTGTTTAAATGTCCCATTAATAAATAATTTTTAAATAATTATTCTTAATTATATTGAGTACCATCGCACATTTAAGTATAATATTTCAAATAATTTCATCTAGATATTTATTTTAATTTTAATTTTGGCTCTTTAACAATGAACTTGACTGATGAAAATGTTGATAAAGTATACGCCCATTTAATTGTTGAATGTCATTTAAATAATCTGAGTCATTTGTATGGATATAATATGGTTTTAGGGCCAACTTACTGTTTAAATCTAAACATTTCTTTGGGGGGCGTGGATAGAATAACATTCTAAGTTTTTACACCATAGATAATAATTGTAAGTACGAACTACGAAAGCAAATGTATAAGGGAAGTTTGGCCTAGAATTGTGCTTGAAAAAAATCTGTTTTTTTTTTGCGTTTGACCTCATTGCAATATTCAAATATTCTCTTATTCATAAAATGAATAAATAAAATAGATTCATGAATAGGTAAAATGTGATTCTACATTGGACTATTTAATTTGTATTATTTATTTAAGATAAGCAAATATATAATATGAATTATTTGCCAAGTATAGATGGCCAAAGATCATCATATTATTATATTTCAATAATATAAAATATTCCATAGTATTATCTTAAGCAAAGTACATATTAATATAATATACATTATACATATACATGTTTTCAAATTGTATATATTTTAAATTTATAACAGAAAAAACAAGGGCATTATACATGAATAAAAAAAACCTAAGAAATATTTGACAACAAAATAGATAGTTAAAGAATGAGTTCTTCTTTGAGAATATGTATGATCCAACATTCGATCGGACACATTTATCGTTCATTTTTAGCAGATGATTAAATAAGATAGGCTTAACCAGTTATCAGACGACCCTTGAAATGGATTGTTTTTATTTTACGCAATAGCCGCTCTTAGGAGCGTAATCAGAGGTAATGTACTCATGTGTAAAATAAAAAAAATAGATTTATAGATTTGATAAAAATAAATAACAAAATCGGTGACACGAAATAGGGATTGGATTCGCTATATATTCGGCTTTTCGACCACTTGCAGCAATAATGTAGTCGTCTAATTTCCGGGGCGAATTTCCCTTTCGGAATATGTTCTCGTAAAGTCTGGTGGTGGCGTCGGATGCAGCAGGTATTTAGGGCCCGATGGTTGTAGTAGTACCGGATGCGTTCCGGCGCGGAGGAGCAGGTGCAGGTGGTTGGCGTGTCCGGGAGGGAAACATTCGGCGGAAACCGATGACGACGACCTGCAAGTCGGACAGTGTCGAGAGTGTTAGGAAAATGAATTACGACCACAGATAACGGCGGACTTGGGTAATAATTATTTCGTAATGAGGACCGGCGGCGGAGACCATAATATCGCACACGAACGAACGACTCGACGCGCCGCGTTGTAATTGATATTTACGACGATCGGACGCGTGTATTGGCGTAGTAAATCGTTTCGCGTTTTCGGGAGAGACCGCTAATCGCCGCGTGGTTACTGTCGTCAACATGACTGGCGGAGCACAGTGGGGGTGGGGGCGGAGAATATGTGCAGTGGCCGCAGAAATCTTTTCTGCACACAAACACACACTCGCCAGCCCGCCAAAACCAAAAGTTAGTTTAACCAATAGGTAAACGGGGAGATGGAGGTGGGAGTTTGTGGTGTTTGTGTGTTTGTGTGTAGGAGGGGTAGGGGTCGTCCGACCACCCGCACCCAGTCCGTAAGCCATTGGAGGACAACACGACCATAAATCTGTCTCACGCAAAAGCGTTAAATCCAATTAAGGGCGTTTTCCATTAAGATTATTCGGAGAGCCAACGACCTCGCCGCAAAACCGCTGCACAAAATTATACGTATACATAGACTTTATGTAACGATAAGTGTCCGCAAACGGAGAGAAACGGTCGTCGTCGTCATCGTCGTCGTGGAATACGCGGAGGAAAGAAGAAAACCAAAAAAATAAACAAATAAATAAATAAACAAAAAAAAAAAAAAAAAAAAAAAACGAAAAGAATTTTATTTGTTTAATTCTACACTGTGACGCAAACAGCAGAGGCAACGTATCTCTCCGATATCTTTCTCCTTTTTCTTTTCCGTCCCTTTTTCCGTCGCTATCTCTTTCGCTCCGCGCGTCAACTCCCTTTAGTTTTCGTAGTAAATCATCCGGGCGAGTTACACTATTTTTAATTTCCGGCCAGAGGGACGACATGACACGGACACACACACACACTCGACTACGCGCATGTGCATACGATCACTGCACAGTATAGACATAATAAAATGGAGATAACTTCAGAGTGGTTAAATGGGCCGAAACCATAGGGCAGAGTATTGTGCCGGAGATCGGGTAACAAGATATCATGCGATTATTATTATTGTGTCATTGACAATACATCGATCAATGAATCAACCCACAATTACCTACCTGGGTACTAAAGGAATTCAAACGCGCGGGAAACAAATAATTTTTTATTTTTCATTATTTTTTAGTTATACAATATATTATACACTAACTGTTTACATAGGTGGTACGTGCGCGCGCACGCACCCTCGTGTGTGTTTGGGTCGTCTGTCCTTAAGGTGGATAAAAAAAAAAAAACAAGAGAAACTTCATGCTATTGTCTTTTTGGTGAATTTCCGGCCCATTGAAATATTTAAAAGGTTTATTTTTCCGTATTACCCCCACGACCCATAAACCAGCCGCTTTGGTTAAATTGCCCGGGATGTAATCTTATTCTGAGCTGGTGGGCCAGACATTTTTTCTTTTACTTTTTTTTCTCTACTTTCCGCATATATTCTACCACTAAAGCATATTTATTTTTTCTACGGTAAACAAACAAATTTTTTTTTATTATGCTTTTAAACCACCAAAATTGTACGTGCATCCTGAACAATATCGTTATTCGGTACCTATCGTTTTTTTTTTTTTTTTTGCTACAGTTTTTGACACGCCCAGACCTCCGCCCTTTTCCACAGTAACAAAAAAATTATATATTATATCATAGCTTATAATATTTTTAATATATTTTTTTAATTAAAAACTAAAATATACAGTAATTAATAATTAAATAACAGATGAATTACCCACAGCAAGTAGCTACAATAATCTGATTATAATATAATTATAGTCGTCTTGCAAATAATAATATTATGGTTACATTGAATATTAAGCTATGACGGATTTCCACGCTCCGTCAATATTTCTCGGTAGCATAATAAATTATTTCTTCAGACGACAGCATGGTTTTAAACAGTTTTAAATTTATTTGAAATAACGACTTGTCATTTTAAAATAATACTGCAATTTATGAATCTATAGTTGTTGTACTATGTTACATATCAAATATTTTAAGTTTCCGAAAACATCTGTAACAACAATAAATTTCACAGCAGACGGAGTATTATATACATTCAAACTTCTTAATACCGAAGTAAACAGAGTGGAATTCGAAAAACCATTGGTAGTCATAATATAACATGGCATTTGATTCTATTGTATATAGAACTTGTACGAAATATTTCACTTGTAAACATTGTTTGAATTAACATGATTTTATTGACCCGCAAAAGTATCGATTTTACACTGTTGGGCAATAAATGTAATCAAAATATTATAATCTCTTATGTAGAAATTAAATATAATAATAACAGTAGCATACTGCTGGCATTATACAACCGATTAAATAAACAAACGTGTTAAATATAATATTTTAGTATGAAAAAAACCCTTTATGGGATCATTTTATGAATACCATTGAAAATGAAAATCCATTAAGTATTAAAATACAATTAACCTAAATCAACTGTAATTTATTTTAAGTTACAGTGAATCGATAAACACCAAACACTCTTAAGCACACAACATTTCTATTTCCATACATTATCCCAATTACATCAAAATAAACTATATTTTATTCTCACCAAATAGTCTATTTATAATAAAAAATACGAGCGGCCCATCGACTTATTTAATAAAATTGTGTGTTTTTTTTACGAGCGATTCTGTAAATAACTCTATAAGAAAAGTAAGCACATAAGTCCCATATGATTATGTATATAATCTGCTCGGCAATCAGACGGATTATCATATTATGTATACGTTTTTCCACATATATAATACAATACACACGGAACTTGATATTTTGGAACAACTTTGTTATAAATTACGTTTTTAGGTCAAAGGAGTTATATTGTCGAGATTGAACGGTAGTTATACAACAATAGTTTTTTGTTGGTTGTCTAGAAAAAATAAAATAAATACGAGAGAGTGAATAAATAATACATACACACACAATTCGTTTTGTGCGATCTGTGACGTTACGTTTTACAACCGTTGATATATTGTATGGACTTAAAATTACTCACCATTTATGAGTATAACATTCGTGTAGGAATTACATATTTTTGTTGTAATAATAATAAGTCTGGTCAGCCAAATAAGGCAAGGGATAGTATGCGTTTTTATGAATCCAAAATAATATATTATTAAATATTAACAGTAACCCATTTTACGGTAAAGAAGATAATATTATAGGTACCACCTATAAGTAGATTATAGCAATATTTTATTCCGTTTGTACCTACCGGTAATATATTGTCTATACTAATATCGATAGTTAATTAATGAACAATACACAAGAAATTACGGGTAATACATTTAAATATAAATTTGTATTTATTTTTCATCTAATTTAACGTAGTAAATGTGTTATAATATTATTATGGATCTCATATTGTTATTTTATTGTACCATATAATTCATAGAATGTATCGTTGTAGAGGTAGAACGAAAGTGCTGTATACAAATAACTATAAATTTATTTAAAACGTAATTTAATGAAGGTATAAACTCATTGAAAACACCTTTAATGCACAATTTTTATTCGAAATGAGAGCAAATAATAATTTTTTTTTTTAGTTTTAATTGTATACGAAAATTAATCACACGAGAAATTAATTATTTTAAAAACCAATGCAGTTAAATCAGTAGGGTACTCGTGTATTATAATTGCCGGCTCTACAAAAGCCAGTTTTTAATAATTGCAATAAATTTCCTGTCCATAAAAAAATATTAAATACTATAGATAAATTTATTTGTTAAAATAAAATTTTATGAATTATCCTGAGTAGACGTCTCATACATTAATTGATAATAATATATAATTATCTGTTATAAACTAGTGGTTATAATTAACAAACCAGCTAGGCGAAAATAGTTTTTTTTTTTACCAATGTTATTATTTTTGCAAACTGTCAATTAAACGTTCTCACTTACTATGTCTTCAAGCTTGTAAGTCTTCATACTTTATTAAATCTAGCACTATTTCCGCATACTTAGATTTTGTAATAATAATACATTTGATAGGTATTGTAGGTATAGGATGGTGTCTTATGAAACTTCAACTAATACGAGTTATAATATAAAAATCCATAATATCTTCACATTTTTTTTTATCGTTTTTCGTAACCATCTTGCGCACACTCTAAATGTGCACCTATTATAATATAATATAAAATGTATACTACCTATACGTATAGCCTTGAAACCCCAGTAAGTATCTAATTTAATGTGGTTGAATTATGTAAGTTTATTAGTTTATATCCACATCTTATGCAATTGCATTGCATTTTTAACTAACCTATTATAATATCAATAACTGTGATATAAAATGTGCATGTACATGTCATAAATTGAATTAATTTATTCACATCGATGATAAATAAATTAAAGGCTATTTAAGTATTATTGTTTAATAAATGGGTAAATTACAATCGTGATGATTACTGTAATACAATATTATACTCCTATCACTATATTATGATACAATAAATGTCAAACTTTGCTGATAACTGTTTACCTATTTAAAGTGTTGATAAAACAATTATCCACTTATACTATTATAATATATTCCCACCCATAGGTATTTATAATTTAATCGCATAATAGTTGTAGTTTTAAAGTTATACAATACCAGTTTAGTTAATTTGTATATAATATTATGATGCAAACAATTTTTTTTTTTTTTTTTGAATAATGCATCGTTGTACGAAATACAAAATAAATTGAAAAATGTTTAAAGAATAATACATATCATTCGACATCACTATATATTTTTAAAACAAATATAGTTATAAGAAAACTTTTTGTAACAGTAACGCGTTAATTACCTTGTCGCCCTCGCCCACTATAAGCTTGTTTAAAGCATACCACAACTATGATGTAAAATTAAAATTAAGGTGAATTTTACTTGGCAACTGTAACACGAAATGCTTATTTAACCAAAAACAAATGTTCCAGTCTTAAAATAATATCATCAGTTGTAAATTGTAATATCTAACTGAAAATTGTTATTAAATAGTTCATAATATTATATTTTAATTTCAACATCTCAATATTTTTATAGCTCGATATATTCTTAAATATTACTGTAATATTTTATTTATAAAACACTTTCATCTATAGTAATATTTAGCTACGTTTTTCATTGGCAAGTGTTACAAAATGAATAAAAGTTATGATAATTTTTAAAATTTTAAATATAATTTAGTAATTAGTAATAACCGTTTTTGTTCAGCCTCTGCCGTAACATGAGTTATATATTACACAAAAACACACAACCGGTGACATCATGCGAAATGTTGCTATGATAAAAAAGTTTTTAACAATACACTATATACCGAGCTATACACAGCATCACTAATCTCTTTTTGCATACAATTGTTTTAATTGAACACATTGCCATAACTTAAAATCGGGCAACCAATTTTCTTGGCACTAAAATTATCATCAGAGAAGTGGTTCCGGACAAATAGGTTAGGACGAATTATTATTTAACGAAAAACAAATATTACGTAGTCGATAAAATAAAAAAAAAACACAGAGCGATGCTCATCGTAGTCGGTGGTGGAAATTATTCACGTTTGGACTTGTATTTTAAATAATTTACGCACTGGGTATTATATTATATTATACGTAGGTATTATATATTGCCCTGTATTATTATTGACAACATTCGAGTAAATGGAACAAAAAAAAAAAAATCAAAACGACTAACAATTTAACGATGGTTTGTTCGCTTCTGCCACGGCAGTAACAACGAGTGCACGACAAAAATCGAATAATATGGAACCACGTTAATCATTATTATTCGGTTCGGTGCTATAGACAGGTCGATCGATCACACACACGAAATATGTGTGTGCATATAAAATAATATACATAATGCATGAGCGCATGCGCAAACGTATTAAAATGGTATGCGCGTACATAATATAAACTGTATAAGTACAAAACATAGTAGTAATAATAATAATATATTATTATTATTATTATTATTATAATATACGCGCGGGCGGTCGGCACCGTCCCGAATAACGTACTATGGGCGAGAACCGTAAACTGACTATTTATGTGAGCAAAACACACATGGTGTACACACAATAACAATAACAATAACGCGTGTAAGATAAACAACAAAAAAAAAACTCACAGAGTCAGCGACTCGGGCGGTCCAGTCGGCAAAATGAATTTGACTGCCAAATTGTTTTGCGCCTAACTATGCGTATACCTTGGTATGCTTTCGCTGCGCTCACCGCATAATGACTTCAATAGGTACCCATCGACACGACGACGACACGTCTAAAGGTGCCTTACACTGTATCGTGTCGTCCATAATATTTAGGACGTCGTGTTAAAATTACAGTGTTTTTATTGGCTGAACATTGTGGTTACCTAATTATTATACCATGTTACCAAGCGTTACCAGAAAGTTGAAAATGTTTCAACTTGTCGTAGTGCGGTAACAGTGGTTTAATAATTGTTATCAACTACCTTCCATCAAAACAATGGCCCCCAAAAAATATGATAAGGTTACATGATACACGGTTACATTCGTTAACTTAATAGATACCATTCTACCAAGAACGTGATAGAAAAAAACAACATAATATGGACTACACGATACAGTGTAAAGGCACCTTATTTATAGTTATACAATATTAAATAGTGGCGTGACTACGGTTTTATGGTTCCCGTGGCATAAAATCATCTGGGGCAACTAAAATTTTTTAAATAAACAGAACACAACTCTGATAGGTATAATATTGGTCTATTGAGGTTCGTAATTCGTGGAATTTATTTCAAATACCAAATAATAATATTGTTTTTATATTTAATATTTTACTGTGAAAATCGTTATCTAATATAAAACATAGAGTATTGTTGTTTATGTTAGTGCACTCATCGGTAAGTTTTGGATCCGTGACGTTTGCCCACCGTGCCCACCATGTATTTACGCCACTGAACTATTAATGTAAGTTACATTATCTATAGGTACATAAATATTTTATACATTGTTATAATAATGACACGTCCACATTATCACGTATTATAATATTATGTATCAAGCAGTGTCGGATCTTATAGAAACCAGTTCTTAAATGGGATTCGCGTGGGGGGTAGTCCATTTTCTTTTAAAATAAATCCCTAAGACGTACCCTTATAGTTATTATATCTTTATCAATAATAGACATTTAAATTATTCAGGTAGGCGAATATATTGTTTACTCTTTTTATTTCCCCTCCAGATAATAATTGCATAGTTGCATAATTATTTCAGGATGTTGTACACCATAGTTAAGAGTACGCGGTAAACAAATCATTTTGTATTGAAATACATTGAATTGAAATTCTAAATTGCATTTTGTATGTTTGGAGGATTTAAAGTAGATTCCATTGTTCGAAATACCTAAATTAAACCATTGTTTTTATTATGTATGCAACAACAACTGAAAAGTTATATGAAAGGATGAAATGTATTTATATTTATATTTATTTATTTAATAACCATCGAATAAGTTGAGACCACTTTTCAAAAATATAAGTAGTATTAAGTCTCCTAAAGCCCCACCCCCTACATTTCTTAATTTTTAACCAGTTAGGCTGTAGATTCTAGACGGATTTATAGTATCACAACCGGAAATAGGTACCTATACCGCATTAAGGCGTCATCGCGTGTTTTGTTTTCACCCAATCAAGGCTAATACTATATAATAATAATAATATACTCACAACTGCTAATGTTATATATATATATATATATATATATCATAAGGAGAGCTGGTTGAGGAAAAAAGTTATTTTTTTATAGTTTGCAGTTTATTTTTTTGTTGAGGGGGAGCTATTTTCTACTGCGTCACACATGCGATGTGAACTAAACGTCACCTTTTCGGGGGGGGGGGGGGTGAGAATTGAGAAGGGAGAGAACGTGGCGTAGCGTAGCCAAGTCAAACGACCTAAGACAGCATATAGGGGTGGGCAAAAGGCAAAAGCGACAAAACGGTCTTCAGCATACCGTAGTGACGAAGGGATGCAACCAAAACACATTCGGGTTATTGCAGATCGATACAGGCCCGCAGCGGTAGCGGTGGCCATTGTGGCACATCTGTGACGACGGCGGCAGTATTTGTATTGGTAGTAGTAGTAGTAGTAGTAGTAGTAGTAATAGTAGTAGTAGTATTGGTGGTAGTAGTAGTAGTAGTAGTAGTAGTAGTAGTAGTAGTAGTAGTATTGGTAGTGGTGGTGGTGGTAATAGTAGTAGTATTATAGTAGTAGTAGTAGTAGTAGTATAGCACGTTATGCCGGAAGACCCTTTAAACGAGAGATAGATACGTGGGTTGAGGTAGAGAGACCCGGTCGCGAGAAAGGGATGAAGGGGATGAAGCGAGTGAGTGTGTGTGAGAGAGGAGAAGAGCGTGCGCGAAATTCGATACACACACACACACACTGTCGGCCGAAGTCTGCACTACCTAGCTGCAGCAGTTACTCTATATGGAATTCCAAATCGATTTCGATTTGTTTCTCCTTGTTGTTATTATTATTATTATTATTAGAGTCTAGTTTTGAGCGTTTTTCGTCTTTATTATATCAACGGTATATTTTTTTTTCTATCCAGAACACACCCTGCACACACACACACACCCACACGCGCACACACCGAGTTTATTATTATGACGATATCCTACGAACAGCCACGTCGGAGGTGGTGTAGTGCAGGTCGGATACGATAAGTCGTCACAGCAGCAGCAGCAGCAGCAGTCGTACAAATCAGTTCCGATACATTTGGCCCGGTCGGGAAACGGAGCAAATTTACTGCTAATGCTCCTTTCAACGTACCTACCCCGTTCGTGAACGCGCACACAGTGGATGATATGTGTGTGCTGTACATGTACATTTCGTTTGGTTTTACCCCTTTGGCGATTTTATGATCCCTCCTCCGCCGCCACCGCAGCTCTACCACCACCACCAGCCGCCGCCGCCGCCGCCGAATCCGAAATTCTCCCCGAAAGGTTATTGCACCCGAACACGCTCGCGCGAGCGCGCACGCGCTCCGACTGCCTGATCGGAATAGACCAGAAGGGTCCCGCCAGTACGGTGGTAATAACTTGAACCGTATAAATTATACCAGTCGATCTGAACGCACGTAGTTAATTTGATCGCAGTGTATAGGGATTTCGCGGACTTTGGAGATCTCCCCAAATCGGCCGCATCATATGCAGGATAAAAAAAAAATAAGTAAAAAAGTGTAAGGCTTTTTTTCGCCGTTTCTATACACTATCAATATTATTCAATTTCAGAGGCTGCCCACCGATATCGGTAAACAGTCGTCGTTGATAATTATTATTATTTTTTAACACTACATTGTATAGCCATAAAGGTGTATGTATACACTATAAGTATATTATAAATTGTACTCATATAAAATTACAATAATATCCGACGACTAAGTTTTATTTACGTATAAACGTCACGGTACAAGAAACTTAAATGCGAATGAACGTTCAAACATCTAAATAATATTCAAACGTATTCTGCACTTGGGTTATTATTATATTAGTATCTATGTATATCAAACACTAGTCTTTATTTCATATTTTATTATTGCTCATCGATTATTCAATAAACGACCATCATATCAACCACTATGAAATCGGAAAAATAGTTAATTTATAAAATAATTCCATCATATTAATATTATAACATACCAATATTGAAAAACATTTTGGCATCGTAGCTGAATTCCCAACACTCGTAACAAATTTTTTAATTTTCTAGGATACAAAATAATTATTATCTAGATTCACGAATTTTTAAATAATGCAAATTCATTTTAAAAACAAAGTTGTGACTAATATAATATATTTCAAAGATAATATTGTTCATATTTCAATTTTAAATACCAACTAGTAGTAATATTAAGTGTTTTATTTCCTTTTTTAATAAATATGGTAAATTACCAATAATTTGGAAGTATGATATTATTATTAATTTTTATAAGATTTAAAGTACCTATACGAAAAACCTCACAATAATTACATCAGAATTCAACCAAAGCTTCAAAGTCAAATGGGAATATCAATATTTTTGAAAGCCAAATAATAATATTACACTAACAATAAATGTATAACCATAATGTGTATAGTTCACATTAAAACTCGAATAATTGCACATAATAAAATTCTCAATCGTAAGACATATATATATCCTAATCGTTGTTAAATAAACGAAAAGTGCATTAACTTAATTATACATGCATAATACACATTATTATAATACAAATTTGGTTCTTGTAGAATATAATTGAGACATAAATATATTTTTATCGATTCGCATAAAAGAACATTATTTTTATTGTTTCATATAAATATATTATTATTTATTTGTGCAATATGCACTCAAATACTCAAAACTTGGGGGATATTATTCCCAAAGTCCCTATAGTAATAACGTATACAACGTATATACAGGGTGAAATAATTTAAGTTTGACTTTCTTTTGGCTTAAACGTTTTTATGGAAATAAATAACACCATGTAACCAACCCTATACCGGAGAAATTATTAACAACGTTTCTATAAAACCATAGAGTACTTTATAAAATAGCAGTACTTATAGTTATGGCGTAATCTCCACGAAAATGTATTAAAAGTCATTGTAAACAGAATACGATGGCGATATTAAATTTTCATTGTGTCAAATTTTTAATCTAAATATTTAAATAAACATAGTTTTAGTAATTATTAATCAATTCTATTTATAAATACAAGACGTACTTATCCTAAATAATTAAACCGGTAATTTTATAATAATTGAAGTATTGGAATAATTTACAATGATTGTATTGTTTATAAGTTATACAAAACACAAATATGAACAAAAAAATGTCTGCAGCTAGAATAATATAATATATAAATTATATATAAGTACCAAACTATACAAATTTGACTTAAATATAATTTATTTCTTATAACTCTTCCCCCGGAAAATAACATGAATTATAATGCAAGTATATTTCTTAAAATTATGAAAAATGTCTGTAAACATCTATCCATTTAAAACTTTCATTTCTCTATACTTATTTGCTTTATTACTTCCTTGGTGAAAACTTTTATAACTTTATATTTCAACGAACAAATTTTTAAAGTGAAACTGTTATTATTATTTAAATATACATTTTTTCGTGAACATCAAATTTTCTTTGTGCTTATTTACTGTAATATAAATGCAATTGTGAGTATGTTCTATGTAGTGGTATCAGCTAAATGTGCGGAAACGTAAAATTTTAGGTGTAGCCGGAGACAAGTGTTATAAATGTGTTTGCATTTTTGTAGTGAAAGTGAATAATATTATTAAACAAAGTTTTTTTTGGCACTGGAAATTGGATAAAATGGTGAAACTTCCTGCAAAGTGTTTACCCTTTACATCAGGTAAATCACGAACTACATCGAAACTAATGGGTTGTTCATCTCTCATAGGTAGG